>JBBJLR010019674.1:0-13226 GCA_037577145.1 Brachypetersius gabonensis
TTTTGAGTTAATTAGCTGATTAGAGTGTGGCACCAGGTGTCTTCAATATTGAACCTTTTCACAATATTCTAATTTTCGAGATACTTGATTTGGGACTTTCATTAGTTGTCAGTTATAATCATAAAAATTAAAAGAAATAAACATTTGAAATACATCAGTCAGAGTGTAATGAATGAATCGAATATACAAGTTTCACCTTTTGAATGGAATTACTGAAATAAATAAACTTTGACATGATATTCTAATTTTATGACCAGCACCTGTACTGGACACTCAGCCAGATATAAACATGCTTCTGTAGGACAACCAGATAGCTGCAAATCAAAAGGGCTTAAGGCTTTCAGAACTGCAGGAGATATAGAACAAGGTGTGTATTGACCCATGTCTGATGAAACACCCTGAAAGTAAGGCAGCTTTAAAGCAGTTCTCCTTAAGCCTTTAAACATAGCGTAAGGTCTTCTGGGCTTGTGAATGACTCGTCAAATCTGAGCTGCACAGACTTGATGGATTCCAAAAACACCTGCAGTGTTCATGCAAGGTAGAGGGCAAGCGATAGCTTTACTGTCAATCTAAGAAAGGCCATTTAACTGCACTGATTGCAGTGGAATAATACCCAATTGGTTGTGCATTGATTTTAGCTAGTCAGTATTGTAAAATAAATAAAAATAATCAAACAAACTTGGTAACTTGGTATACTGATCTCGTTGTCAATCTTACGGGGTCACTCGTGTATTACTTAACTGTGAAAGGTTAAAATAACTCCAACTGCATCACAATGAAATGTGACTTTTCAGTACGCAATGAAAAACTACCTAAATATTAATAATAATGATCAGATCAATGCGAGCTCAGATATGTACACCCTTGTTTTTTTCCAATAACAGTTACATAATTTTTCACTGGGTCTGTGAAGAGCAGGATATTGTTGCACTATATGCTCTTTATCCTGTGCAAGACAGTCTTTCACAAACTATGAGCACAAATCTGGGAAAGCTCCAAGAGGAATAGTGTGATGGCATTTCTGTACAGGTATGGTGCCACCATGAGGCCCAGTAAAGAAATCTCCCAGTGCAAAATGTGGAAATAACTCACACAGTGCACTGTAGTGTAGTTAACTGTAGTGTAGTTAAACAAGACTCGGACAACACAGTGACAAAGTTTTCAGTGCACTGAGAAAAAGCTCAAGTTTATACGCTGAACTACTTGCAGAAAATACTGAAATTACAGCATAGGTGCTTCTGCAGTATTCTTAACAAGTCCAAAACATTTGTGTGTCTATCTAACACATCAAATATGTTAAACCTGTTAGTAGCTCTGGATACTGCCTTGTTAATACTGAATTACGACATTTAGAATCAGTGTGCTCATGCTGTCTGCCTCTGCTTAGCTGGCAAGATCTGTGTTTACTGCATAATCTTATGAAATCTGCAGCTGTCAGAGCACCTTTGAGTGTCTACTGCTAAATACTAAGCAGGTTTTCTGGTTTGGCTTTAGGTTAAAAAGTGTATGAATTAGGCAGATAGGATTACAAATTGTAGGGGTAAGACCAACACTGATATAAGAGTGTATACACTACAGGCAACTTCAAAGTAGTGCAGGGACTTGACTGCTTGCTCTTAGGTAAGTAGATTTCATTTGTATCTCCCTATTCATTTCTCAGGTGGCCTAAGGCATGAAGCAGCAGCGAGTATCCGCTCTCAAGAACACACCAGCAGAGAAATGACTAACCAATTGTGGCAGGTGGCCCAACACTTTTGCATAGAACTGTATGTATAAGCACTGATTCTGGCTCATGGCAGTGTCTTAGCTCAAGGGTATCTTTAGTTTCCAGCCCAGCAGTTCCCAACCTTAGAGCTGGAGTGCCCCCCTGCCCTGCCCTGCATATTTCAGCTCCCAACACACCTGATCCAACAAATCAGCTCATCAGCATCTTCTTCCTTTAGATGGGGTGTTCTTCCTTTAACAGGAAAACACTAAAACATGCAGGGCTAGGACCAGGGCTGAGAACACCTACTCTAGACTATCTGTATTACCTTAAAAGGGGCCATATTATACCTCTTTTTAAAAAGTTAAAATAGGTCTATGGGCTACAAAACATGTTCATGAAGTTCTTTGCACAAAATTACTCACATAAAAAGATCTCACTTGCTCAATTCTTGACAGTTGCAGTCGCTTTCAAAGTGAGCCGTTAAGGGCTCTGTCACCTTTATGCAAATAAGCAGTTGCTGGCCACGCCCCACCCATCCCATGCTTAAGCTGCGCTTTACCACATGTGAAAATGGCAGAAAAGAGAGGCGCTTTCCAACTCTATATGTTCGACCCCGAGTCAGACCCAGAGCAAGATGGACACAACATTTTGTGTGACTTGTCTCTGCCTGTAGCCGTAGAGCTCGCCGTCTTATGCATGCTCGTAAAACCAGCAGACAAAAAATGGTTGAGTTTCAATTAATCTAGTGGGTGGGTGCTCGAAGATGAGGGGTGGTTCTATACAAATGTCCTCATCCTGACGTTCAAATGGCTCATAGAAGCATATGATTCCTGACACCAAAATCTTTCAATTGACTCACAGAAAATGAATGAAGTTTTCTGTGAGTCAACACAGAGCAGTACAAAAGGATGCAAAAGGTGAGTTTTGCATAATATGTCCCCTATAAAGGAAAATATTTAGAGGAGACAACTTGCCCTAGATAAGAGCATCTGCTGAATGGTGCAAACATACAGTATATGTAAATGCAATGCTCACTTTGTTGGCACGGATCATTGACCTGCTGTCTGATGCACCGTCTTCATCAGGAAACATCTTCTCCAGCAGCAGGAAGAACAGCAAACCCATAACCACCCACAGCCCCTGGGTGCGGTAGTGCTTTTGGCTCCCATCTAATCAGCAGACACACAAACTCACATTTCAGACAGCGGACATGAGATGGTCACACAGATTGGGTCACACACTGCCGGTCAGATCAGGACACACAGCTCAGATAAAATATATAAAAGGATGGGAACTCATCTGTCAAACAAAAAAAACATAACATAAGATATTTAAAGTATATTATAAACCTCAAGATGTAAAAAGGTTTGGCCTGCATTATATTGGCCAAAATAAATGCATGTAAATGTATTAAAACATTAACAGAAAATCTGATCATCGTGCCAACATCACGCAATGAACAGTGTATTGCAGGTGTATTCAAGCCCATTTCATATCAGAATTAAGAAGCAAATATTGCAAAAACAACTGACAAAATATGACGAGTGTCATATGATATTTGTTTTAATGGCAACCCTTGGATGGATAAAACCTTCATGAATACAGGACAACAAAACATCAGGGGAAAGAAAAAGACACATGAGAAGGCAAGATGAAAGAGCAGGTGGATAAATGTATGAATGTGAGGTGGATGGATTTTAAAACCATGTCTGGGTGGAGCCAAAGCTGGGTACTAGACAAAAGAAAAAAGGGTAAATAGAGGACAAAAGACTAAAACCAAAGAGAAAACAAGTGAGAGATGTGGTTAAAAGCAATAGAAGTGAGAAAGAGAAAGGGAGCAGGTCTCACCGCTGCTGTGTGCGTGAGCCCAGGCCTCTGGCAGTAGATGGAGAAAGACATCACCGAGGAGTCCACCAATCGCAAAGCTTAGCAGTTTTTTCAGCTTCTGACAACCAGCTGCAGAAAGAGCATGAGTCACAGTTAGCTCAATTCTTTAGCCATTAATACTAGCCTTTGGCCTTAAATTCCCTTACACCCTTCCTTCGCTTCAGATGATTAAAGAAGTCAAGATAAAAACAACTGCAACACTAAACCACTAAAACTGGCTTGGACTAACACCACACATGTATCATTATGCACTTCAGAATTTGATCCTGATAGGATCCCTCTTACAAAAGATCACCGCAAGAAAACACCTTTAGGTACTCAGTTGGTAGAATGAGGTTTTGGTCTCCTTTGAAGTGGCAATACAATGCGATTAAAACCCACTTCATTTTTTTCTTAGCATAGTGGTTTAAGTAACTGACTTTAAGAATGTGGTATCTTTAATCCCTTATGGCATGAGGCACACCCAACACGCCATAATTACTAGGGCCTTAGCCATTCTACCCACTGCGTCCTGCTTCTGCAGGTCAGTTCCACTTGACTCACCATTTCCTCAACGGGACAAGACGGTTAAACTATTTCTTGCTACTTCCCAAAAAAAAACAAAAAACCTCAAGGTGCCACATAAAATAAGTCACTCTTTCTACCAGAGTGATGGTTTAAAAAAAAAATCTTTTTATGAACACCCATCATGAGTTTGGGCAAGCCTTGACTGGTGTGGAAAGAGTTGTTCAAGGACATCAGGTATTTTCAGACTAACTTCAAATTGTTGAGTTTAAGCTGCCACAATCCTGTCATACAAAGAGCAACAAATCTATCACCATCCATAATCTATTACCATCCACAGCTGCAACGTCTCTGCTAAACATCATCTTAGATCATGGCGTCCACACATACCATTAAGAACAAAGGACTGCAGTGTTCTTACTAAGCTGCCCTCATCCAGTCTTGTTCACCTACACTGGACTCCAGTAGGTAATGCACTTCAGAAAAGTCTTTATTTACTACTTTCATGATTGCTGAAGGCCTCACTATCTGACAGTGACAACCAAAATAAAAGCTCTGAAGATTCTACCGCTCGCGTGAGGAGACGGGAGCAAACTGAATCAGAACTAGTTTGACGCTTTTACCAAAACCACCAAAAAAAGGTTTTTTAAAGCACATTCGGCAAGAGAGGGGCAAAAAATAAATGGAACAAAACTCTGAGACATTAGAAAGATTGCTATAATGGAAGTTCTGATGCAAGACACGTGTAGCCGCTCATATAACTCCTGTTATTCAGCAGAAAGAGGTTCTGTTAGACCATCATGAAAAAAATATTTAATAGTTTAACGAAAACTATCATCGGATGACAGTGCAAACTCCTTGCAGCTGCAACAAGCATTTTATTAGAACAGTTTCAGTCTGTGAATGAACTTTACTGACCTCTGGAAGAGAAAACATCTGAAACGTTGTCAGTTATTTTAGTTCGCCACTGATTAATAAGAACAAAATAAAAGCATGTTTAAGAGGCCCTTCTGCACTGCATGCGGTCATTAACTGCCCACAAAAAAAAAAAAAAACACTCCTGAACTAAACTTCCTTCTCCTAAACACCACATATATACACACGAAACTGTTCCACCATAAACAAAAGCCTAAGCCTAAACAACCCAATTGCCACTGAAAGTCCCATTTATTTGGTCCCATTACGGATACTGATAGCTGCTTAACTTTTTGAACGCTTAAGTAGAAGAATACAAAACGTAATACTGCATTCATTCCTGCTAATGTTGCTACTGTTTGTCAATTGCACTTTGTTATATTGCACTGATTCTTATATTTTTCTTGTCCTCTATAGTCCTGTTCCACCTACACCCATGTAGTCATTTTATTTGTTCTTTGAATTGCACCATGGCTGAAATGACTATAAATCCCTACACTTGTGCAAAATATTCACTGCTATTAATGTGTACATGAGTAAAACCACTAAACTGGGTGGTGCAGTGCACTCACACAACATGGATTAAGAGACAAAAACATGTGCATAGACCAAAGTGGGTCTTACCCTCAGTTTTCAGGGCTGCTCCAGCCTCAATGGGGATCACCAGCAGAGGAAAGATCCCGCTGAGGCAAACAGCAATGGAGCCCAAAAGGGAGCAGAACCAAACATCTCCATCCGCTTTGGACAACATCTTAGACAAAGTGTGCAGGCCCAGGAACTCTTTGGCACTCCAGGTCCCTTGTCCCGCTGCAGCAGCCACAGTGTGAGCTAATGCTGTCTGAGAGACCTTCCCACTGGAGGATGAGGTGGAGGTGAGAGCGAGAAGCGCAGCACCAACAAGGAGCGCAGCGAAAGCCCAGACGGGCCGACCAGGTCCGGTGCTCATAAGGCCAGACCTCTGTACAGCACTCGTCGCCAACATGTATGGTGCTGCAAGGCAGAAAGGAGCCTACACACACACACACACACACACACACACACACACACACACACACACACACACACACACACACACCAGTTAGATCGACTTGAAATATTTGGCCACTCCAAACAAGTTCCATTTTGATGAATCCTCAACACAGAACCCTCTGTTAGCCCTCTTAGCAGATAAACCAACCTTCATCACTACCAATGATCCCAAAAGCACATGGGTTGATTGAACAATTTTCTAGAAGTGTCCATCTATAGTCCTGGGAAGCCATAGCCCAGTATTATATTCACACTCGATACTCCGGCCAATCAATCACATTTTAGTAATGCGTGTTAGAGAAGAGAAGTGTGTGCACTCGTCACGCATGAACACACCAGAGCACAAAATTCTCTCTCCGCATTTAAGCCATTCACCAAGTGAAGCAGTGGGCCGCCACCAACGAGGGGCCCCTGGGGAGCAGTGTGTGGGGACAGTACTGTGCTCTCACAGGGGTGCCACTAGCAGTCTTGGAATTCAAACCCACTACCTTCTGATCGCAAGGGCAATTCCCTAACCACCAGGCCACCAGCTGCTGTGCTGGAATCTCCAGGAGCTAAGCTGGATACCTGTGCTTCACACTTCAAAATATTACAAGGCCACCGATGGAGCGTGGGACTATAGGCCACTGCCAAATAATTTTAACTTTGCAGCCAAATCACAGACCACGTATCTGGACTAGTCTCCAAGAATTCCTGCTTCAACTAAAGTTAGACCCCCAGAGTCCCACTAACCACGCAGCTCTATTTCGACACAACAAGGCAGAAAAGAGAAATCAAATCTCCATCCCCCAGACTACAAATGCCAATGTGCAGCCAAAGTAGCACAATAGAGGACTTAAGAGAGGCTTTAAATACTTTGTTACGTTCGTAGGTTGGCACGTAGGATGTCAGTCTAAACAGCCGCAACATTATCTGAATGTCACAAACAGTTAAACTTCTCCTCAGTTCCTGGAGCCTGAGCTGCTCTGTAAATCTGTTTAAAAGCTCAGGGCAGAAGATCCGACCATCCACGCTGTAAACAAACTTCTGGAACTTGATGGCAGCAAGCAGACGATCAGAAAAATGCAACATTAACGTGTGTTAAGAGTGTTTCTTGTCTCCTACCCTGAAGAGTTCGCTCCGGCTTGTCCCTGCCATCCAGCTGTGCGTGGTGGGCTCTGCTGGGCTGGACCGCGGGGGGAGCGGGAGGGTCGGTCCGCTCTGTAGCGCTCAGCCTGGCGCAGCCGCCACGTCTCACCCGCGGAAGAGCTTTTCACACGGACCCACGTGGGAGGAGCAGACTCTCTGGATCTCCTTCCGGCACCCCTTCCATAAAGGAGAACGGGATCATTAAAACGGGATCTTTAAAATGATCATTATTACGGCAAGAGCGAATAGAAAGGAAAAAAAAACCCCACAGGTAATATATATTTCATAGAAATGTGAAAAGAAATACCAGCGTCCTAGTCATTCCGAGTTAAAAAAAAACCCTCTTCCATAAAGGAGAACTCACTCGTGAACGAGTATTGATCTTAATTCATGGTATCATTTTATCATATCTTTACATGAAAGTTTAGCTTCTTTCCTTGGCACTGCGTTCTAGTCCATAAAAAAAAATCACAAAAATACACAAATATGTGCATTTCTCCCTTTTTTAATTTTTTCATTATTTATCATAAATCTCAAATACTGTTCAAGAAAAAAAAACTTTTTGAGTGAGGTGACAAAGAAACACTTGTGGATGGGGTGTGGCCACTGTGTTGTAAAGGGTTGGACAAAAGTATCGGGACACATCTGTTTTCTGGGATTGGGATAGGCTCTTTACTTCCAGTCCCACCCAACAACTTTGGGATGAACTGGAACAACGATCGTGAGCCGGGCCTTCTCATCCAACATCTGTGCCGGACTCATAAATGCTCTACAGAACGAATGGGCTCAAAAAGACAGCTTTCCAAGAAGAGTGGAAGCTGTTATAGCTGCAAAGGGGAACAACTCCATATTAATATCTATGTATTTGAATGCAATGCAGGTCCCTGTTGGTGTAATGGTCAGGCGTCCCAATACTTTTGTCCATATAGTGTAGCTGGATTTTTATACAGCATACTGAAATAAGTAATTAGTAAGTGGTTCATAGAAATGAGGAGGGCTGTAGTAAACGAGGGCTAGATAGGCCATCAAATTCATTACATCTGGAATTAATGATAATCAAATATTTGGATAATTTGGAAAGAGGGATATGTGTTAATTCTGTAATGGAGAATGTCCATACCTCATTGTTTTACACTCACTCACTCACTCACTCACACACACACACACACACACACACACACACACACACACACTACAATAATAATAATAATAATAATAATAATAATAATAGTGTATTACTTCCATCTCCACAGGCCATAGCTACTCCATAGCTGCACATGCACTTTATTCCGCTTATAGGGACAGACACAACCATTTTATCCAGTGTATGCACCATGCCATAGTCCTTCTGAGCAAGACTGTTTCCCACCTCCCTCTAAAATATTTAGTGCACACATCCTTTAACTCATTGCAAATATGCATATTAGATATAATTATTTATTTATAGTCACTAATTGGATCTTCAGCTACACTTTCTGTAGGCTTTAAATACTGTATATGCCGTATGCATGTCAGTATGAGATTTTAGCTGTTATTCACTTATATTGCACGTATTATTGTCAGGTTAAGTTTAGGATAATTTATAAATAATTTATAAATTATAAACTGAGAGAACTGGGGAAGAAGAGTCTCTCACAAGGAGCTGCTGATCCAGTTCTACATTGCAGTCGTTGAGTCTGTCCTGGGCTCCTCCATCACAGTCTGGTATAGAGCAGCCACTAAACAGGACAGGAACAGACTGCAGCGGACTGTACGGGCAGAAGAAAAGATCATGGGTGCCCCCCTGCCTTCCATCCAGGACGCCTCACAGCCTGGACACAGACTTTTTGACCTGCTGCCCTCTGGCAGACGGTACAGAAGCCTGCAGACCAGGACCACCTGACACAGGAACAGTTTCTTTCCCCTCACCATCTCCCTCCTGAACTGTAACGCTGCTTCACACTACAAGACTGGAACTGCACTTTATGTACACTCTGTTATTTTCATTCTGTAATCCTGTATTTTCTTTATTTAGATTGTTTATTATATTGTATTGTTGATTTATACCCTTTGTGTATGTGCATGTGTGTATGCATATATATGTATGTAAGAGATATACACATATATACATATATTTACATACATATATTTGTAGTATAAACATATGTTCAAATAAGAATGAAACACATTTGCTAACACTTATCTTTATATTTATTAATATAAATGCCTATTACATATTCATACTATAGATAGTATTGTTTATAATATTGCTCAGTATATTGTTCATTGTGTCGTTTCTATATTTTTGTGTTTTAAACTGTTGTGCTTGCGAGACACCATCGACCGGAACCAAATTCCTTATATGTGTTCTCTCGCATACTTGGCCAATAAACACGATTCGGATTCTGATGTGTTATGTTTGGTTTGGCCACTAGATGGTGCAGTTGTCTGAGAGACGTGACTAAATGACCGTGCTCATGGCTGCCACTTGCTGACGTGTGTTCAGGCTGGAGTGCTATTCTTCTGGAGAACTTCTGGAGAACGTGACCTCGAACTGAACGCAAATCAGCTCTGATAAATCGGAACCCAGCTGTAATTCAGTGTAGTCTTGTTGTTTTGTTGTGGATTTCACAAATCTAGTGTATTACGGGGCAGTTTCTCTACTATAATGTCTACTGTAATTTCCATTCAATGGAAAGATTCCATTCAGAATACAGTTCAGCTCTAGGATCAAACCTTATCAAAAGAATACATATTTTCATACACCTTTGCACAGTATAGAACACATCACTACTGCCTCTAGTCAATATAAAAAAGAGTATATCACGTGTGTTAACATATGGCAGCTTTGGGAATGTACAGAAAAAGCCCAGCCGATCTGGATATAGAAGTTCTTTATTACAACTTGGCACAGTAAAGGAATATCCAGTTATACTCTTTATAAGCAAAAAAAACCCCAATACTATATCTCTGCCGGGAAACACGACCCAAGGTGAAGAATAAGAACCCAAACCAGAATGACAATGGCTTGCTATAAACAACGCAAGCCTACCCAAACTGCATCAAAAATCTGCCATGAACATTTCACTGAACAAATAAGTTTATTTTCTACTTAATGAAGTACACTATGTGGACAAAAGTATTGGGACACACCTCTTAATTACTGACTTCTGGTGGCCCCTTACTTCCAGTGAAGGGCAATCTTAATGCTTCATAATCCCAAGACATTCTGGATAACGCTATTCTTCCAACTTTGTGGACACCGTTTGTGGAAGAACCTTTTCTATTTTAGCATGACTGTGCCCCAGTGCACAAAACAGGCTCCATAAAAACTTGGTTGGATGAGTTTGGTGTGGAAACCACACAGAGCCTTGGTCTCAACCCCATCCAACAACTTTGAGATAAACTGGAATGGAATCCAAATGCTCTACAGAATACATGGGGACACATTTCCACAGAACCCCCAAGAAGAGTGGAAGTTGTTATTGCTGCAATAGGGGACCAAATCCACATTTAAGTCTATGTGTTTGAATGCAGTGTCATTAAAGTCCCTGTTGTAATGGTCAAGGGCTAGTGTCTAGCCATGAACTGTACAGCAAGTAAGCTTGTAGGAGACAGTAAAGTAACTTTATATACTCTATATGTTCCATTTTACAGTGAAGCCCAACTGGAATCGGCTCATACCCATTAACAGCCTGTTGAGCTGCTCATTGGTTAAATCCTTGTTCTTAATTAAACCACAATTAGGCTTCTGCACATCGGCTGAGACATTCGTTTTCACCTTTTTGAGGGAAGTTATGGAAGTTCTCTATCTGCTCCCCTTTCTGCTATGCTAATGCAGCGTTGTAATTGTTTTCTAATATGCTCTGAGAAGCAACCACTGTTACATTAGACTGTAACAGTATAGAAGGAGCTTGAGAAAGCAGGACTGCTCCCCATAAAATCTCTGTTGAAACTTTATCTTGTTGACTTAATCGTTGTGACAATATTTCATAGTGTCCACAATAACATTACCTTTAATACATAAACAGAAATGTAATATAGCACTATACTGTATTACAGTCATGCATGAACACGACACAGCACAGCACACAGTGAGAACAATGTCTTTCTTTACATTTAACCCATCCACCAAGTGAACCAGTGGGCTGTCACTGACAGGAGGTACCCAGGGAGCAGTCTGTGGGAACGGTACCTTGCTTAAGGGGACATTAGTGGTGCTAGCAGCAGTCCTGGGATTCAAACCCATACACTTCTGATGGCACCGGCAACTCCCTAACCACTAGGCCACCAGCTGCCCCACAAACTGGCACTTGCCTAGTCACAAGATGAGGAGGGTTTAGTTGTCAATAACTACTATTTATTATTTGGACTAAATTATTAGTGTAACTGATTTGCAAGTGATGTGGCTGTGAGTGAGGAAGTACAGATCTACACATGACTTCTGTGGTCTAAGAGGCTAAGAGGTATCCAGTCACATGCTCAGCACTTAATGACTAAAGTCACTTCAAATATTTGGTAATCAAGAGGTGACAAAACCTGGTCAACAACAACTGAATATGTTCCAAACCTTTTATAAGGAGTGTAGTTGGAGCTACAACACCAGACGTCAAGCCGAAAATGTTGGACAATGTTCATTTGTGGAGGCTTCATCAGTGGATGCTGGCATACTTTTAACAGCTTTTGAATCAAAGTGATGTTTGACATTCTTATTTTCTGACTGTAGGAGTAATAATGTCATCATGCAAACCTATTACTTCCTCATCAAACATTTAACACATTTCTCATTCTTCCGCCGGCTTGCCTTCTTCCCATAGTGGTTCCCGGTGCCATCTCTTTTCCAGGAAAGTAACTCATATGTACCAAGCCATCCACATTATGCAAAAGAAAACGTGACTCATCAGGTTGACAGGTGTCAGCATGGACACTCTGACCAGTCTATTATATATAGAGTATATATATACAGTAATCTCCCACTTTTGATACACAGGCATTTTCTTTGGTATGCGCTGTCATTTGTTTAAGCAGGGTAAATACAGTAATAATTTGATGTCTTTTTTTGTAATAAAAATACACAAAAATGTAGGAGTGATCACCAATCATTTTAACAGTTCGATAATTTACTGTTCATCCGGCGGTGAGTTGTCTTGTAATAATAATTGGCACGAAATAAAATATTGTATCTGCTGTTTCCACGAATTTGCTGTGGTTTTTTGTCAAAATCTTTAGTTCGGTTATAAGAAAAAATGACCGAACACTTTAATTTAATTTTAAATTCAGCTTAATACATTACCTTCAACGAAAATGTATACAGGGGCGGCCGTTGAGAGAGAGAGAGTAAGAGAGAGAGAGAGACAGAAAGAGAGACAGAGAAAGAGAGAGAGTAAGAGAGTAAGAGAGAGGCTTAAATTCGGCTTAATGTACTACCCTAAACAAAAATGTACACACATGCAAAAATGTCTAAATGTATTATTTTTAATAATAAGTAAAAAAAGTAAGTAAAAAAAAAATATCGGCATAAAAAAGCGGAGAATTTCCCGTTGTTTTGTAGATTTCCGTGTAAAACAATCAGTTTGGTTCCTGATCCGCATAAAACTGGGGGATTACTGTGTGTGTGTATGTTGTTGGAATGGGCGAAAGCGGGGTACACACAGCCCATCGCAGGGCCACATACAGAGACAGACAACAATTTATATGTATATATACACATAGATATATGGAAAATGTGTCATAAAGGTTGCTGAGTCACGCACCAACTCACTCAAGTATGACTCAGTATATTTGTTCTAATATGACCGCTAGGGACAAGGCACTGCATTAGTGTGGTGGCCAGGATGGGGTTAAGACACTCCATGTGCCAAATGAACAAAACACAGCATCTGTGAGTCATCTTGACCTGACTTAAGCAATGCATATAGAAAGAGGAACCACTCTGGAGCTGTGGGGCCACAGGACCAGAGCTGGAGAATTTGGGATGTGTGCAAATATCATTGTATGTGTATGCATGTGTGTGTGTGTGTGTGTGTGTGTGTGTGTGTGTGTGTGTGTGTGTGTGTGTGTGTGTGTGTGTGTGTGT
>JBBJLR010019684.1:0-13225 GCA_037577145.1 Brachypetersius gabonensis
ACCGGCTTTATACTAGGTGCTACAGCAGGTTAGCCACCAGAAAGCTAATTAAAGGGGTGTGTCCACCAGACAAAGCTGTGGTGGCTGCTCTAGAACATATCACCTGAGGTTCCAGATCTAACAGTATTTCTACCCGTTACAATCGCACAGCCAAAACTATTAGGACACCTGACCATTACACAAACGAGCTTTAATGACATCGCATTCAAATAAATATTTTTTACTATGGAGTCTGTTGCCTGCTTTGCAGCAAGAAGAGCTACCACTCCTCTTTTAGACACAAGATTTTGAAGTGTTTCTGTGAAGCATTTATCAGACACTGAAGGATGTGAAGGCCTGGCTCGCAATCTGTGGGTGTTAATTATTTTTCTTTTCATAATGACTAATGTTTGCACACATACAGCCATGTACAGAGTTCCGAGTCAATTGGTTTATTAACACACGCAATGAGCAAAAATAGTAGTGACAGATTTGACTGAGCCAGCAAAACCAGTCCGCGAGGCATTCACACCTGTATCACAACAGGCAGGTGGGAAGTCCAGTTAACAGGTGAGATAATCCAAGATTGTGATACAGCTAGAGGAAAAAAGATCCAAATCACTGAGCAAAAAGACAAATCCAATAGTTCAAGAAATGTGCAGTCAGACAGTAGAGAAAACCTACTCAGTATACTAGTCAGGACACGCAGGAATGCAGAAAACAATGGTCCATTTATGCTGGAAGTAAAGCTAGAACTCAGGTGACCTGATGTAGTAATCAAGGGTCTTTTTGAAACTCAGGCACGGGCGTCTGCAGCATGTTGTGTGGTTGGGGTACAGACTTATTGGTCAAAACCTTACAGTGAAGACTCTGGTTGGGCGGGTCTGGTTGAATGAAAGAAGCTAAAGAGTTGAACGTCTTTTAAACATTTTGCAGTTTCATAGATTTTTCCATGGACCCTTACTAAATTTTACTGCTAAGGTTTTCAGCAGTCTGTGTATTCCTATGAGATAGATAGATAGATTAGATTGATTAAAATTGTATTAATCCCTCGGGAAGACTCCTCCGGGAAATACAGTTTCAAGCAGCAGTACACCGGCATAGTTGTAAATGAAAGTTATAAATGAAAGAAAAAAATGAATGAAAAGATAAAAAAAATGAGAAATATAAGAACATATAGGAAACGGCTATCTAAGCCGATGTAAGAAAATCCAAACGAGATAAAAAAAAATGAATAATTAAAAAGTATATAAAACATTTTAAAAAGTGTAGAATTAGCAGCAGTAATGATAATAAATAGTTGTGGGCTGAAAAAAACACAGAGTAATGGTATGATAGGAAAAATAAGTAATTACAAGTAATTATTGCACTTGTTTCTTTCACAGTCATGTGCAATAATAAATAATTATTGTCTATTGCACTGTTTATTGCACTGTCCCTAATATTGATTGTCCAGTTTGTGTTGTTTAGGTGAATTGCTCCTTCCTGCTCCTCTCTGTCCTCCTCTGTAGTGTTTAATTATTCCTGTCCCAGCTATAGTGTTACAAACCATGTGATAACCATATATCAGCTTGCTCAATGGTACCTCAGTTGTGCCACTAGCAGTCCTGGGATTCGAACCATGGCCATTTGATCACAAGGGGCAGCTGGTGGCCTGGTGGTTAGGGAGTTGCCCTGCTGATCAGAAGGTTATGGGCTTGAATCCCAGGGCTACAGTGGCAAAACTGCTCTTCAGACGCAGTGTCTCTGGCTACCCACTGCTTCACTTGGTGAATGTGCTAAATGCAAAGAAAAACACATTCTCACTGTGTGCTGTGCTGTATTCACATGTGACAAATGGTCCCCTTACATTTCCACATAGTTTGAGTTATTGGGTGCTTAGTGATATTCATGATAAAGAAAAATAAGCTTTTAATTTTGTATCATTTTTAAGACCTCTGGTATTAATAAAACACAGAATTAAATCAAAGAAATCTGCAAAATTCTCCTTAAGAACCTAAAGCAAATTTAAGTTACTTCAACAGAGCTAAAAGACAGTTCAACCTCCCCAACTATAAAACATAGTTCTAACAGGCTTATCATGAAAATACATTTTGAATTAACTTACTTTATTTCTTCAACTTAATTGCATTATTGCATTATTTCTTCAACTTAAGTGAAAGAATGGTGTCCAATAATGTGAACATTCATTCTGAGCATGACGTTTTACAATCAGCTTTTGTAGAATGATTATGCTGATAGACTTTTGCGCAGCCTTCAACACAATCATATCACAAAAGCTGACTGTGGGTGAGGCATCAGCTCCACCCACTGCCACTGGATCTCGGATTTCCTTGCAGAAGCCTCAGTCTCTCATATGGACTGAGGAGATACTGCAGCATCAGAGCCAGATCTGCCAGGTTGCATGACAACTTTTATCCCCAGGCTGTCAGAATCCTAAACACCATGCTGCTCTCTGGAATCCTCCACACTGTCTCAACCTGCTTGTGCTGAAATTACCCTTATGCACAGCCATTTTATCCAAAGGACTGATTCACACACAGATTGAAAGTAACACACTGCTCTCCAAGCACACGCACACATTTTGCCACTGTTGAAATGAGAAGAGTCCTTGTTTTGGTAACATTACTATTTATACAGTTAGAAACTGATCATATTACTGATGGCGTACTATATACTGTGAGTTCATGCTGCTACCCTATGTTGATAAAAGTGTTTTGGGATTTGGGCAACTACTACTACTGTTCCATTTTATCCCAAAGGTGTTGAACGGGTTTGAGGCCAGGACTCTGTGTGGCCAGTCAAGTTCTTTCACAGTGAACTCATCTAACCATGTCTTAATGGACCTTGCTTTGTGCATTGGTATACAGTCATGCTGGAATAAAAAAGGTTCTTCCTCAAACTCTGCTCACAAAGTTGGAAGCGTTGTTTTGTCCAAAATGTCTTGGTGTTCTGAAAACATTAAGATGGTCCTTCAATGGAAGTAAGGGGTCCAGCACCAACCTTGTAAAACATATTGCACAAAACACATTGCACAATGTACTCAGGACAATCCTGATGTGCTATTTGCCTTATGTGAAAGTGTACACTGTGGCAACTGAGCTTTGCTGTTTTATTCTTCTGTACACTTGTACGTGGTCAAGATGACAAAGTTTACTTTGACTTTTATACGGATATGAATGGCAAAAGGGAAGCTAATGCGCCATCTACTGGCCAGTCATGTCAATCCATTCAGAGACTCATTGCATGAGCCATTGTCCGTCCACAGGTGAGCCAAAACAAACATAAAGCGAGTAAACAGATTACAAATGCGATTGAAAACAGAACTACACTATATAGACGAAATACAGAGTTGGTCTCCCCTCTCCAACTATAACAACTTCCACTCTTACTGGAAGGCTTTCCACAAGATTTTGGAGTTTCTGTGAGAATTTGTGCTCATTCATTCTGTAGAGGTCAGGCACTGATGTTGGACGAGACTGCTTGGCTCACAATCTCCTTTCCAGTTCATCTCGTGCAGAATCGGTCAAGCTAGAGGTGTTTCCTTCCTCTTCTGCTCCTCCATTGGCTATACAGTCATGGCAGATGTTCTGGGCATTGAGCAACAGGTCTTCTCTACTTCTGACAGGCAGCAGACACCAGGGACTGGTGCTCCCTGCCAGTGGATGGCAGGCAAGTGCAGTACCACCCCTTGTCCCTGATGCTAATTGCGCTATTTGCTGATGAACACAGGACTGTAACCCCTCACTGGACGGCGGGTGATGCGACTCCTCTTTTAAAAAAGCCGGGCAACAACCCCACCACCCCTCATTATTGGACATCAGACACCACCCCTCATTGGCACTGGGCATTGAGTAAAGTGACTACTGGAATCCAGTAATGACTATTTAAGCGTTGTAATTGTTAATAGGGTGTAACTCAGAAAGGCGGATGGAAAGAACAAGCCGGTGTACAGGAACAAAGGAAGGTTGTGATTTATAGGATCCCTCCCACAGCAGGTATGAAGCTGGTATTGAAAAACATAAGAGTGAGATATGACTTTGTTGAGCGTCAAAAGACTGGCTAAAGAAAAGAAACTGAATCAGGCATTGTAGAAACTGGAACACTGGAATAAAGAGTCTGCCAAGAATTTTTTAAAAGATAGTTTGAGAGAACTCATCCCCAAAGCAAAGTATGTCCAATGGTCAGAGGTTTGGACATATAGCAAGGTCATACAAGGTGGAAAAAAGATGTGCCAGGTATGCTGGCTAAAATGACAATGGTAATTGTGGAGAGGCTGTGAGAACAAAATGTGATAATTGTCGAGGAGAGCATAGTGCTGTGAACTAGGGATAAGAAGTTAAAAAAAGTCTGAAATTCACAAAAGTTTCAGGGAAAAGTTTCATGCAGAAGAATGGCCATTAAAAATGGCCCATGATGTGGCACAAGAAGGGAGCAGGTGGCAATAGGTTGGTATAATTTAGCATATAATAATCATATGCTAAGCGTTTTTGAAGAAACAGTGGTAGCTCACTGACACTGATCCTTATGCTACAGTGTGCACCTATCTGACATCGCACTGAAAATATTGAAACAATTACTTGAGTTAGAAAAGTGTATTGTGGTTTCTGATGACTAAAAAAAATATTTTTTTGTTGACCTGTGTTATTAAACCAGCATCACCAGTCTGTTATATGGATACAAGGCATGATCTATGCTTTGTATGCATTTATGTACATTATGTCCAATTCTGACCCTACCATCTGAATGTTGCAGCAGAAATCAAGACTCATTAGACCAAGCAAGGTTTTTTCAATCTTCTATTGTCCAATTTTGGTCAGTCCATACAGATTGCAGTCATTTTTATGTTCTGAGCTGAGAGTGGCCCCCAGTGTGGCCTTCAGCTGCTGTAGCCTATCTGCTTCAGTGTGTTGTGCATTCAGAGTATCTTTTTTATACTTTGGTTTAAAGAGAGGTCATTTGAGTTACTGTTGTCTTCCTATCTGTCTGATCATTCTCTTCTGACGTCTGGCATCAAGACTTTTTGGCCCAGAGAACTGCTGCTCATTGGATATTTCTATTTTTTGAACTATTCTCTGTAAATGCCTGCTGCCGTGTGATTGACTGCTATTTCATATCCTTAACAAGCAGGTCTGTGTGTATTTATATATTCTGTATATTTTGTAATTACAGTCATCCCCCACGTTACATTCTAAGAGCACCCGCGTATATTGAAAAAACACGTTGTTCTGTTTTGGTTTAAAAAAAGCCTATTTTTTATAGGGTGACCCTAAATATGCCCCCAAATATCACTTTTATGGCCACAGGTGTATAACTTAAAGCAGTCCTGGGATTCGAACCATGGCCATTTGATCACAAGGGGCAGCTGGTGGCCTGGTGGTTAGGGAGTTGCCCTTCTGATCAGAAGGTTACGGGCTTGAATCCCAGGGCTACAGTGGCAAAACTGCTCTCCAGACGCGGTGTCTCTGGCTTCAGGCGCAGTGTCTCAAAGCGTCGGATGCAGTAGTGTCAATCATGCCGGCACTAGAGCAGTGGAGGCGCATTCTCTGGAGTGATGAATCACACAATCTGATGGACAAATCTTGTGCACAAAGCAAGGTCCGTAAAGTCCTGACCTCAACCAGATAGAACACTTTTGGGATTAATTAGAGCCAAGACTGCGAGCCAGACCTTGTTGTCCAACATCAGTGTCTGATCTCAAAAATGTGCTTCTGGAAGAATGGTCAAAGATTCCAAAAATTCAAAAATTCCCATAAACACACTCCTAAACCTTGCAGAAAGCTTGCCCAGAAGAGTTGAAGCTGATATATCTGCAAAGGGTGGGCTGACATCATATTAAACCCTATGGATTAAGAATGGGATGTCACATAAGCTCATGTACGTGTAAAGGCAGGTGAGCGAATACTTTGAGCAATGTAGTGTATGACGAATGATCACTTTACACTTATATACCATTCAATATAAAAATAAGTCCACATGACTTGCTATTGAATGTTATGGTTGACTTTTATTCACATAAAACTTGCCTGTGGTACAGTGTACATGGCCTTGAGAGCAAACAAACAGGAGAGAATGACAGAAAAACAGACACTTTGTTTAGCTGTGTGGAATTTAGGTCTTCCCACTGATCTCCTTTTCCAAGGAATGTAGCTGGAATTGAGACATTCAATTCAATGCAAACATGAAGGACATTACAGAATCTCTGAGACAGGCCAAAAAACAAACAATAAAACACTTCTTTGTTCTTTTCCTTCCATTATGCCCTCAAGACAAGTTATATGCAGCCACTAAAATATATAATTAGAGCAGTACTATCACCTCATTCCTTAAACACGAATACCAACAGACATCAAAGACCTTTAGATTATCAGTACGTCCCATTTTTCACATAATTCAGTGTAAGGGCATATTTAGAATCAACTACTGGCTGTCTAACTATGTTTTTGGAACACAAAAGGCAAAAATGATCCCAGGATAAGTATCCTTACACTGAAAAGTCTTCACAAGTGCTGCCATCTTGAGGGTCTGGAGTATGGAGATATATATATATATATATACATACACACACACATCTTGGTCATGCCTGGCTGTGCTAACAGGATTTTCATTAAAACATTACAATATAAGAAAAAAAAAGACTTTATGTAAATGTAAAAAAAAATACAAATGCATGTTCAGAGTAAAAAACAAAAACAAAGAAAGAAAAGGAAATTTTTGGCTCAAAATGCCTTTCTGTACACACAGCGAGGCTCACGAGCTTGAAGACAAGTGCAGAGAGTACATTTGGCTAATATTTGACACTCGGAATTAAGGGGAGGCCCCCCTTAGGGCGGAGTCTGTGCTTCCTTAGCGGCGGAACCACACCCAGCTGTTGATGAGCCAGAATGCAACTGTAACAGAATACATGATCATTTCACGCTTGGCCCTCTCTTTGTTCTCCTCCTCCAGCAGTTGCAGGCGCCGGTTAAGCTTGATGATCTGCAGAACAAATGTTACTAAGGTAATTTTTTTCTGTACTATTTAAATGGCATTTAATAGTTCCATGAATCAGATGCACAGTTACTTAACAGATCACTTGGTGTACATTCTGTATCAACTAAGGGTGTAATGATAGAAACAATTCACAACTCAGTTCAATAGACATCACTGTTTGGCACACTATTGTTACGGTTTGAGCAGCCTCCACCAGGTGGAGCTGGGGTTTTGTTTATTTATGGGTTGTAGGGACTCATATTTTGAAAGCCCTGAGTGCTCCTGGCCTGTAAAATAGGTTTCAGCTGAGGAGTACTCAGGGTGACACTTATTGTCTGTCTATTGGTTGTCTGTGTA
Organism: Brachypetersius gabonensis; assembly: GCA_037577145.1. Taxonomy (NCBI): domain Eukaryota; kingdom Metazoa; phylum Chordata; class Actinopteri; order Characiformes; family Alestidae; genus Brachypetersius; species Brachypetersius gabonensis. The sequence continues at coordinate 7,309 of JBBJLR010019684.1, forward strand.
TTCTGGTTTTGTATTTAAGTCTGGTTTGTTTCACTGTTGGGTTGTCGGGTCATTGTGTATTGTCATGTTTTGTGTCTGTGCTTGCTTTTTCCAAGTTCACGTCCACGTTCTGGAATATCTGTATCGGCCGTCGAGCCAGGTTTCTGTTTTGTTTTGTTTTCTTTTGAATAAAGTTTACAAGTAAAGGCATGGCTGCCCCATGGCCTTATTCAACATCATGGGTTCACGGGGCTCACTGTGACAACTACAGACTGAAATTAATATATTCAACAAGGTATGACTGAAAATTTTCTCACAATATTGAGAATAAAATTTGAATGAAGAAACTACAATTTGAAACTACAGCTGTAAGGTGCAGTGAGTTTTATGTATGGTAATGAATATTGTTCATCAAGAATCATAACAGAATGCTTATTCTCTATGATGCATGCCGAAATTTCTAGAGGAGGTGCATCCACAAAGACTTTTTCATATAAAATCAAAACATCCCGATTGCCACGCAGAGTATGAAGCACAGAAAAAGCAAGACCCTTCGACCACACCCACTCCATCTGTGTTTTTGAAAAGGCAAGAAAGTTTTCCAGCGATTACAGTTATTATATGGGCTGCCAGTCTCTGTTTTAATACACTATTTTGTTTTAGGCCTATAGAGAATGTTATTCTATCTTTCAACAGATTTTAAAGCACTTGTTCTGAATATTAAAATGCACTTGAATTCACCAGTTTTATGAGAGAAGATTGTATAATATTTAAGCTATATTGCTTTTAGGCTAATCATGAGTGGGGCCAAGTAATTTTGTTTTTATATTGTGCATTGTTTGAATGCTAAATAAACATTTTCATAGTTTTGTAACAGATTTCCTTTAACCATGAATATTAATTTATGCAATTGCAATGCTTGACTTTAGTGAGGTAAATACACACAATCCCAGCCATAATGGCAATAAACAGTAGTAAAGTAAAGTAAAGTAAACCCTCGTTATTCTCCGGGGTTATGTTGCACGAGCACCCACATATAATGAAAAACCGTGTTGTTGTGTTTTGGTCAAAGAAATGCCTTAAAATGCCTATTTTAATAGTGTAAACTCTAAATATGCCCCGAAATGTGCTCCCGGAACACTTTAATTTAATTAAAACTCAGTTTAATACATTACCTTTAAAGAAAATGTAAAGGTAAACCTGAGGATTAAATACGGAAAAGTCACAAACTAGAAAGAGACACAGAGAGAGCGAGAGAGAGTAAAAGAGAGCGAGAGAGACAGAGAGAGAGACGCGCTCTCCGAAAAAGTCATGAACGAGAGAGAGAGCGCGCGCACGAGAGAGCGATACATAGAGAGAGAGAGCGAGAGCGTGAGTAAGAGAGAACAACAGAGAGAGAGAGTAAGAGAGAGCGAGAGAGGTTTAAAGTCCATGCAAGGGGAGCCAGAAGTACTAAAATGAGTTTTAAAAAAACATATTGCCCCGAAAAAAGCAAAAAAAAAAAAAAGCAGAGAATATTTCCAGGTTCTGCGTTGTATTGAATATTTCCGCATAAAACGATCAGTTTCGTTCTCGAAAAAAAAACAAAACGTGTGACTGGATCCGCGAGTCCCAATCCGCGTAAAACTGGGGGTTTACTGTATTTACTGTATTACAAAAAATTGGTGTAATAATTTTTTTTCAGTGTTTCCTCATTTTTAGTTTTCGGTTTCATCCAAAATATTTTTGGTGCATCCCTAATTGGAATATCACAATATTTTGAGGGATTGTTACGCCCCTGCTATTAACAGGATTGAGGCTGTCTTGTGTTAATGCTGAAGCAAAAAAAAAGGTTATAAAAATGTATAGGATGCACGTTTGACAGAATTCCTAGGCTTCTAGTCTCACAGTACATTACAGCTTGCCTTGCTTTTTGTGAGCAATAACAGCAAGTTCCCAATACAGCAGTCAAATCATGACTGTAGTAGTAGTAGTGAAGCTTACATTCTTTGAGATATTTCTGACCTGTGTATGCTTCTAACATGGATATTGTTCACGCTTCATCTGGGAATGTGTTAAGCAGTGAAAACTTAACGAAAATATTGTAGCAAGTGAGAACATGTGGCTTGGTATTAGAAGAAACATTATGATGAGCTAGCTAAAAAGGCAAGCTACACGGCCTTGGGAAATGGTGAAAACCTCATTCAAAACCAGGTTACTAGAACTTCCACATCATCTAGCTAACATCCATGAGCTTGTGTCACAGCTGGGTTAATATTGTCTATTGTTTGGTAAAAGATATGACTATTGTTTATCAACCTCAAGTCTAGGACTGCAGAGAAAAGATATTCTAAGCTAAGGATTTGCTTCTGTAATACGAATTTAAGAAAAATCGTATCTAACGAAGGACTAAAAATATGCAGGTAATTTAATGCTGAATCATTGGGGCCATGTTTAAACAACTAAACTTCAAAAAAGATTGATATGGACTCTCAATATGGCACCTGAGGTTTGAATTTAAGTCTGAGCTGATTTAGTATGAGTGTGGGCCTGAATAGCTCTGGGTTCGTTTTGGAATAGTTCAACTGTAGCATAAATTTGATATGGTCTAAATGAGTCTGGCTCTTACATGAAATGGACTGGTCTAGGTCTGGTGAGCTCTGATTATGTGTCAGTCAATGAAAGAGTATATAATACCTGTCTCCTTAAAGCTGTAGCATCGCCCACAGCCATGTCATCTACTCCACCCTCCATCGTTGTGTCCAGTGTCGATAGTGCATACCTAAGAAAAATAACATGCATTTTTAAATAAACACTACATATCCTAAAACACATGAGTGACTGCTTTGAGTGGAAGCACTGAGTGCCTGTCTTAGACATAGAGACGTGAAATAGAACCACATGAGAAGAAGGAGGAGAAACAGTGTGGAAAAGAAAAACACGAAGAGGGCAGAGGAGTACCTGTTTTCATGCTGGACATTAGAGGAGGTGGAGCCCCCTCGCAGAGAAGGCTTGCTGAGGAGAGGAAAAGTGGGTAGGACAAGGCAGCAAAGGAGAGGAGAGGAGAAGAAAGAAAGAAAGTAAGGAAAGATAAACACAGACAGACCAAAACATATATTTACAGTAACCTAAAAATGAACCATATGCTGTCATATCATACACTATTATTCCCCCCACAGTTAAATTTTTACAACCTTGGAAACATGCTGCTCTTTACATTGTCTGAATATTTTATCCTTAACTGACTAAAACAAATTTCTTTTTATAATGACTGGGATTAAAATCACATTACATTTACACACACATTAAAAAATAATCCACACTAGCCATTAGTACATGATGTATTAATGTCATTCATGCACAGAACAGCAACCTTACATCATTTCTTCTGCATAAATGTGATCTATAATGGGATCAGACATTCATCAAGTCACTAAAGTGGAGAAAGAAAAGAAAAAAACAAACAAATCTTTGCAACCAAAATAGATAAGTTTAATTCACTGATTGCACTGTGACCGAAAGCAAACTGTATTTTTTTGGAAAAAAGTGAACTTTTGCTTTCAGTAATACGTGTGAGAACCTTGAGCCAGGATAAGTCCTACACATGGGTTTGTCCCATTTCGCCTTAAGGAACAGCTTAGCTTTGTGATATTGGTGGGCTTTCTTACATGAGCTCCACTCTTTAGGTCCTTATTCATTATTTTTGGTAGATTATGGCCCTGAACTGTCTCAGTCACTCTGGAATGCAACATCTGTTCTGCTTCAGCCCTTCTTTGGTAGACTGACTGGTCAAAGCAAGTTCAAGCAAGCCGTGCTGCCACCACCATGTTTCACAGGCGGGATGTCTACAAAAACTGCAGATATATAGAACTTACGCGGAGGTTCTTTGTGATCTCATGGACTATTTTATGTATTGCATTTGGAGTGTTTTTAGCTGGACAACCACTCCTCTGAAATTCCTGATATGTACAAAACTGTTCTGGTCTCTACACATCAGTAAACTGGTGAAGCAAGAGGTTCACTCCAATATGCACATTTAACATTTAATCAACTGATTTAATTTGTGTTTATTGTTTTATTGCCTTTTTAATAGCAAAAACAGGTCTGATCACATTATAGGTAAAATATATATAGAAATTCATGTAATTCTACCAGGTAGTGGACACAGTGCCTTTTTTTTAAGGTGGCCACAGTGCCTTTTCAGCAATTCCCAAATTGGGTTTTAAAGTCAAAGCTATGAAAGTAATTTGAATAATGCAAAATATACATAAAGGAAAAGAAAGTTTCAATTTAACTGCTGCATGCACATGTCTCAATGGTCCACAAATAAAAATGGTATGATTAAAATATTTAAGCTCACAAAAAAAGAAAAGAATGAGAATAGTGCAAACGTCCAACAAAAGTTAAAGTCACTAATCACTAATGACACCAGGATGTCCACACACACATGACACAGAAAACAAAATAATGGGAGTTCACTTAACAACCAGGTTTAATAAAAAGTCCAACAGAACCACTTCTGCATGCAAATGTACATTACATGACCAAAAGTATGTGGACCACTTCGGTGTTTGCTATTTCAGCCAAACTGATTGCTAATAGATGCATACAAGTAGAACAGGTCACACTAAAGTGCTCTTCCCTACTAGAGATGTTCCTGCAAACTGTGTTAGTATTTTTAGTATGAAGTGGAAATGAAGTGGAGAATACTCAGCCCACCATCCAGCAACCACTACTGAGCCCCAAACTGGATGCATGGTCAGCACAAGAATAGGAACTTCACAAATTAAGTTTCTATGTTGCAAAAATGTCTAAGGTGCATCATATCAAGTATTGGCTTGTTTTTTTGAGGTCATGGTATAAAAGATACTGCCAACAGACTCTGAAGCAGTGGAAAAGCATTTTTTTGTGTGAAAAATCATGCTTCGCCATGTGGCAAAGATGAATTAATCTAGGTGTTGAAGCATTATGTGGAGGAGACCCCTGACCACAACCCCATCCAATCTCTTTCAGATAAACTAGAACGTCAACTGTGAGCCAGTGTTTATCCCACAAACGCTCTTGTGGCTGAATGGAAGTGAATACTTAAAGCCACACTACAAAATCTATTGGAAAACTTTCCTAGAGGAGAGGGTACAGCATGAAAAAGGGACCAACTCCATGGAGTTTTGAAATCAGAATGCAACGTTTAAGTGTCCACATACTTTTGGCCTTCAGGTCTTGCCATTTTATTTCTATTGGATTAAGGCCACTCTGGATTACAAAAATTCTTCTGCTTCAACCCTTCTGTGACTGGTCAGTGCAAGTTCAGGCAAACCACACTGCCACCACGTTTCACATGTTGTATGAAATTCTTATGCTGAAATGCTCTGTTCAGTTTTCACCAAATACATGTTCTCATATAATTTTTCCTTCCGGACTCAACCGTCTACCAAATATTTTTTCCCCATGAGTCATCTGGCAAAACTTCGGACTCCAAGCCAACTCCATTAACAGGGTTTTGAAATGAGAACGTAATGTTTAAGTGTCCACATACTTTTAGCCACACAGTGTATGTTAATGTATGTTTGGTGGAATTAAACAGACCAAATCTCTTGGCAAATTTAACTTGAAACAAAAATGTCTGGGCATAGCAAAAACAGAAACCAGGGGTCAAATGCGTGAGGTCACAGGCTGGCGGGGGATGGCCGGGGAGATGGAGCACCTGCGCTGATTCTCGTCCAAAACCTCGAGGACTTGCCGATAGGCCCGGCGTGTGGTGGATTGGATGAAGGAGAGGACGCCTCGGGAACTGGACAGACTCTGACCATCCTCAGCCAGAGTGGATACAGCACGCAGAGCAGAGGGAGGTGAAGGAGTCACACTGATCACACACACACATTCACACAGAGAGAGAGAGAGAGAGAGAGAGAGAGAGAGAGAGAGAGAGAGAGAGAGAGAGAGAGAGAGAGAGAGAGAG
>JBBJLR010019740.1:0-13220 GCA_037577145.1 Brachypetersius gabonensis
CTCTGTCTGTATGCACTTTAAGATTTGTTTGTAAAATATAAAATGATATTTAAATATTTTATTATTATTATTATTGTTATAGTTTAAATGTTGCTGATCAATTTAAATTAATTATTATTTATTAATTACATTTTTTTAGCATTAAATGGTCAAAACTTGTTTACAGATTAAATACGGATTAAAATTTTATTTTGACAAATTGATGCACTTTAAGACTTTTCTGCTACAGACAATATGCAAAAAACAATATTGCCGCCCTATTTTTTCTTGTTGGCAATATTCGTCACGTTTTCCATCCACTACACGAATGAGTAGCCAGTGTGACAGAGCAAGTGTGCGCCACTAACTTAAAATTACAGAACATTGATAGTTTTTTTACTTAAAAAATATATTTTCATATATGACCGTGGGAGCGTGCAGGAGCGGGTGGGAATCGTCAGAAATTCTGCTGGAGTGGGATTAAAAAAATAGTCTCGCTCAGGGCTTTACTTCATATCTCCTGCTCTGAGCTGTGTGCTCTTCTTCGGTGCAAAAAACTCTACTCCCTGCGGCAAAAATAGCATGTTCCCCAGGTCACACACGCCCCCTGCAGGTGGACTTTGGTGACGAATTAAACGAAGCCTCGAGGAAAACATTTTTTGTAATCGAACCATTCGAGTTACTCGAATAATAATTTGTCATTCATTTCAATAATCATTCGAATAGCCCTAGTTCTTATATAAAGTTATTTAACTTAATGGATCACTGACAGCTAAATGCTGACAGAAGATTCCATGCTGATAGGGATGTTTTGCAGTATGTTGTGTGAATATTGCACAGTATGGCATAAAGAGAGTTTTCCTATAAAGATGGTACTCAGGGCAAGTGTTTAATCCTGCAGAGCATGTCTGAAGGTGACTTGGATGGGTGAGTTTACACCTGTTTGCGTGTGTGTGAGAGAGAGAGAGAGTGTGTGTGTGTGTGTGTGTGTGTGTGTGTGTGTGTGTGTGTGTGTGTGTGTGTGAGAGAGAGAGAGTATATGAGTGTGTTTGGGTGTATGTGTGTGGAGACAACTCAGCCACAAGGCTGCACACCATGTGAACTCACAGAGTGCTGAAGGCCAGATCACTTCTGGAAGAAACATTAGCACAAGAACTGAGCCTGAGACACTTCATGAAATGGGTTTTTATGGCCGAAAGCCTGGACACATTCTCACAAGTTCACTGTGGACACTGTTCAGCCTCAGCTGGGGTGGTCTAAAGCTCAGTGCCAGTGGACTCTAGAGCAGTGTGATGGGTGAATCTGGTTTTGCCATAAGAACTCTAGCGGTGCACAGTGTGAACATAATGAAAATATTGGGATTATATGACTACATATTGTGATTGTAACACCTTTCAGTATATTAATTTACCCATATCGCCACTTTTCTGGGATAAAAAAGGCTTAAAGTATACAAATATTCTATCTAAATGGTCCAAATATTGAAACTACGCTGAAAAACAGACCATTTTCAAGACAGTTCATGGATGTCACAAACCCCACATATTTCCATTTGTCTCATTATTCAGCTTTTAGCAGTTTAGCACCGCTAATGAGTTCTAAGGAGTGTTTCAGGCCCATGCTGTCTTTTGAATGAGCTGCAATACAGAGCAACCAATCAGAAGAGAGGTTGGTTACATATTTCAGCTTTAAAGGTGCAGTAACAAAAACAGCCTATTTCATTCTATTGTTAGAAAATGATTATGTAAGTGATCTTGTGCAGCTCTTGTGCTGACTGTAAAGTTTGTTTAAAAGAGAAAGTTGGCTGCGGCTTTTTCATAGTCTGAGCTTGCTGGGTAATTTTAGCACTAAAGCAAACAGAGGCATTTTACACAAGTATTTGCTTCTAAATTAGTGGCAACAGTTAGTTGAAGACACTTTTGTGTTCCAACATGACTGAACTCCTTTGCACAAAGCAATGCCCATAAAGACACTGGAGGGGTGCAGAAACTCCAGTGACCTACTGAGCTCAACCCAACTGAACACCTTTGGGATGGAATGTGGTTTGCGGGCCAGGATTTCTTGCCATCAGTGCCTGACCTCACAATTTGAAGAGTGGAACAGTAAAACGGGGAGTCTTGGGCATAATTTCCCCATCTTTTTGGAATGGGATTTCCCAAAAGCTCATGGTGATGTGATGGTCAGGTACCCGGTGTATATCCTTATAGTGTGTGAGTGTGAGATATACAGTACTGTGCAAATGTCCTAGACGCCTGTGTAAATTGTTTCAGCCATTTTCCTCAGTATTTGAGAAAAAAACAGCCGCCACATACAGCTCTTCCATTACCGTTGTCCATATTAGATAAACAGAAGTGATGGAACACCTGAATCATTACACCAAAACAGACTTTAGTAACACTGCGTTCAGACACAGGGTCTTTCAAATGGAGTTGGTCTCTTTTTGCATCTGCTATAGTGGTTCTGTCTCCCATGCTCTGGACTCTGAGGGTAACTTGTTTTTCAATAATGAACTAGATGTCCTACGGTTGGTTTTATATTTGATTTAACTACATTAATTACATAGAGATTAACAAGAAATATTTGAAAGACAGCTGTGTAACTGTGTTAAAGGGAAGACTGCTGTTAAAAAGCTTCTTTTTTGTTTAAAGTGTTTGCAAACCAAATGTTACTGCAGTGCTTTTTTTGCTCTAGTGTTAAAATTAAAATGATCCTCAATTCCCTCCATGAAACAATAGCTAATGTCTGAAGAGTGAGCTGAGGGAAAGGTTCTAAAGAATCTCTTTAGTGTTAGCTGAATAGTTCACATGAGACCTCTTACATAATGTCAGCTATTGTTAGCGCTAAATTGTGTGAGATAATTAATGCTCGTCTCTTTAGTTTGCCTGTGCAACGGAGCGTCAGTTCTGATTAATGGATGCATTTTTCATAGTATTCTCACTTCTATGAGGGGAGAAAGGACATTTATGCTGAATAAACACCCCTGGTTTTGTAAAGCACACAAAACTGTGGCCACACTAGAAGAGGCTAACCCCGGGAGATGACCACTTCACCGCAGTTTAACCCTAGCTGTCAAAGTGTATCTATTTTTTCTAATATTGGTTCATATGATTGTTGGTAGATATTGACCTTGGACCAGTGTTTAGATTTTATTTTAATTAATTTGAGATAATAATCTGATGTTTGATGATGTAGTTGTTGATGTACTTCAGAAGAAAAGAACAATGGTGGGCTTACGCATTAAAATCTGCTTTATTCCGCATTTGTTCTCTTGCCAGTGCAAGGTCTGTGTGAGCTTCACTAAATGCTGATTTATGTTCTTTTGTGTCGATAATGGTACAATGTGACCTTGGGTTTTAGAAATATTCTATATTCTATCTATATTCTGCAGATATTCTCCGCTTTTTTTTTCTTTTTTTGTGGCAATATGCTTTTGTTTTTATTAAAAAACTAATTTTAGTTCTTCTGGCTCCCGGTGCATGGCCATCGGGACCATATTTAAACCTGTCTCGCTCTCTCTTACTCTCTCTGTCTCTCTTACTCTCTTACTCTCTGTCTCTCTCACTGTCGTTCTCTCTTACTCTCTTTCTCTCTGTCTCTCTCTCTGTCGTTCTCTCTTACTCTCTTTCTCTCTGTCTCTCTCTCTGTCGTTCTCTCTTACTCTCTTTCTCTCTGTCTCTCTCTCTTACTCTCTGTCTCTCTCTCTCTGTTGTTCTCTCTTACTCTCTTTCTCTCTCTGTCTCTGTCTCTCGCTCTTTCTTTTTCAGTCTCTCTCTCGTTCGTGACTTTTCTGGAGCACGTGAATCGCGCCCGTTTTAAATCTGTCTCGCTCTCTCTCTGTCGCTCTCTCTCTGTCTCACGTGCATGCACTCTCTCTTTGTGCCTCTCTCTCTCTCTCACTCTCTTACTCTCTCTCTCTCTCTCCCTTACCCTCTCTCTCTTACTCTTTTTTACTCTCTCTCTTTCTCTCTCTCTCTCTCCCTTACTCTCTCTCTCTCTCTCTCGCTCTCCCTTACTCTCTCTCTCTCTCTCTCTCTCGCTCTCTCGGTTTCTCTTCCTCTCACTTTCGCTCTCTCATTCCTGACTTTTCCGTATTTAAACCTCGGGTTTATCTTTACATTTTCTTTAAAGGTAATGTACTAAACTGAGTTCAAAATGAAATTAAAGTGATCTGGGAGAACATTTGGGGGCATATTTATGGTTTTCACTATAAAAATAGGTTTTGTTTTTTTTTTACCAAAACACAGCTCAGTTTTTCACTACACGCAGGTGCTCTTGAAACGCAACCCCCGTGAATGTATTTATATATGCTGGCCAGTTTTTGTTGTTTAGTTGCGCATGTGTGCAACACCATCTTTAAATCATCATTAGTTATAAAAATTTACTTCTATAGGACACAGGATTCACAAAAAAATGGCAGAATTTCCATGAAAGGAGTTATCTTGCTGTGCAGCGACCATTTATGAAAGATTCATACTGCAGGAGTTCAAATACCATCCTATACCATGAAACCAGTATAATTTAGGAAAATACAGTGATAAAAATTTTTGTCACACCACACAGTCCTAATATAATACACCGCTGGATCATGATGGGTCAAGACACTACTGTATCTTGTTAACTCAAGACACCACCAAATTGCCTTGAATCAAGACACCACTGTATGGTGTTGAAGTGAGGTTTCCTCTGTGTGCATCTAGCGCCAATTTTTCACTTTTGGGGCAACGCTGGTCTGTTTTTCTGATTAGTTTCATCTCTACTGTGGATTCTGTGGAGATCTACCATCAGCAATCTTTTCTATTGAATTACTTTCCTCTGTTTTTCTAGCATGGTAGCTTGTTTAGCTCTAGTGGGCCTCCTCCTGACGCTACCTTTCCTCTCTTTGGCCTTCTGTGAGTTCCCTGCTTGCTGTTTTGGCTTGCTTTTGACAGAGTTGGTGAATGAGTTTCTCCATTCTATTCTACTCTGGCCACCAGACTTCACTTTTACTATGAGATTGGAATTTACACTGTCTGTGTTACAGGCTTTGCACCACCATTCCTGGCTGGAATAATGTACCTATAATCTCAGCAAAGTGCTTGGAATAACCCATTGCCCTCAATATATATTCACCCTGCTGTCAGACCACAATGGATCACTCATTGTGTATCACCTTCTGGTTCCTTCTAGTCTTCTAGACATAACTGACTGCACTTGCCTCCTACTACACTTCAATTCAGTTCAGTTAATTTGTATTTATTTAGTGCAGCTAATGTTGTCACAAAGCAGCTTTACAGAACCCAAGTCTGAGTCCCTAGTGAACAAGTAAAGGAGATCGAGCCGGAGAGAAAGAGAGAAAGAGAGTCTCTATGGAGATACTAACAATATAAAGCTTCTGTGTACAGACTCAATCACTGCAGAACAGATTGGATGTCAGTGACTAACAGAGTAGGTATTGTTAAAAACCTGTAGTGGTTGTTTTGTTGAAGTCTAAATGAGGAGTAGTTTAAGAGCCTCTGGTCCACAGCAACAGGAACGACAATGTCCGCCGCTTTAGTGTGTGATAAACGTGGGGAAAATCTTTTGAAATCACTAAATACATACTAGACCTGAGCCTCTCAGGCCTATGCGTACACATGTAGTCATTAACATTCACTGCCTGATGACAAGAGCGTGACAAATCTGTGGCTGGGATGGATGGAATCAAAGAGGATGCACTGTCTTCCTCCCACAGTGCCGTCTGTAGAGGTCCTGGAAGGCTGGCAGTTCAGACCTGGTAATAGGTTGCACTGATCTGACCTCCTTCTGTAGAGCTTTGTGGTCCAGAGCATTAGGAATAAGACACAGCAGATCCTCACTGATCACAGCCATACCAGCCAGAGATTCTTCACGCTTCTGCTGTCAGGAGCATCCAGGCTCACACAAGAAAGGTCAGAGAAAGTTTCTACCCATAATTCATCAGACTTATGAATTGCTGCATACTGACCACTTTCAACACGCCCTTGAAACCCTGTTCCTTTTTCACTAACTTTTATAACTACAGTCGCTTAGCACATGGACATGTACAAGAACATACACTATATAGACAAAAGTATTAGTATGCCTGACCATTCCAGCAACAAAAACTTTAATAACATTGCATTTGTCACAATGGGGAAGTCGACGCTAGGGGTCGAGGCATTCGACATAGGAGTCGACGCTGAAGTTGAGGCGCTCGACGTGTGAATCGATGCTGGAGATGAGGCGTCCGACGTGGAAGCTGGCGCTGGATTCGAGGCGTCCGACGTGGAAGTTGACGCTGGATTCGAGGCGCCCGACATAGGAGTCGATGCTGAGGTTGAGGCGTCTGACGTGGAAGCCGGCGCTGGAGTCGAGGCGTCCTACGTGAGAGTCGATGCTGAGGTTGAGGCGTCTGACGTGGAAGCCGGCGCTGGAGTCGAGGCGTCCTACGTGGGAGTCGACGCTGAGGTTGAGGCGCCCGATTTGGGAGTCGACGCTGAAGTTGAGGCGTCTGACGTGGGAGTCGACGCTGGAGTCAAGGCGTCAGACGTGGAAGCTGGCGCTGTAGTCGACGCTGGGGTTGAGGTGTCTGACGTAGAGGTTGACGCTGAGGTTGAGGCGCCCGACGTGGGAGTCGACGCTGGAGATGAGGCGCCTGATGTGGGAGTCGACGCTGGAGATGAGGCGCCTGATGTGGGAGTCGACGCTGGAGATGAGGCGTCCGACATAGGAGTCGACGCTGGGGTTGAGGCGCCTGATGTGGGAGTCGACACTGGAGATGAGGTGTCCGACGAAGGAGTCGACGCTGGAGTTGAGGCAACAGAATTAAAGTCCGGTTCTGAATCAGCCGAGGAGTGAACTAGTATTATGTCAAAGTCAAAGTTAGTCAGAGGATGAACAAATACAGCGTCAGCGTCAGAATGAGGCAGCGATGAAGCTAATATGGCATCCAACTCAGTAAAATTTGAAACCAATACGGTGTTCAGGTTGGAGTCAGTCAAAGAGGTGAAAGGGGAAGCTTCAGGATCGGGTTCAGTCAATGAGAAGACTAGCCCCTCATCCAGGTTGGAGTCAGTCAGGGAGAAAAAGGAAACGCCATCAAAGTCAGGTTCAGTCGAAGGGGAAACTAGTTTAGCGTCCATGTGGGGGTCAGTCAGTGAGGAAAAAGGGGACAGAGTCAGGGTTGAATTTAGTCAGTGAGAAAAGTATGTCACCGTCCAGGTTGATGTCAGTCAGTGAGGAGAAGGGAACGGCCACAGAGTCAGGTTTAGTCAGAGGGGAAACTAGTTCAACGTCCATGTCAGGGTCGGTATGTGATGAAAAGGTGACAGCGTCTATGGGTGGAAGGTGAGCAGCAGTCGTAGGCAAGATGCGAGTGGCAGTCACTAATGATGAGTGAGGATCTGCCATCGGTGAAATGCGAGCAGCAGTCGTCGATACGGAACGAGGAACTGCCCTCGGTTGAATGTGAGAAATAGCCATTGGTGGGGTGTGAGAAGCAGTCGTCGGTGGTGAACAGCGGAAGCAGCCATAACAGCTTCCGCTCTTCTTTGAAGACTTTCCACAAGATTTTGGAGTTTCTGTGGGAATTTGTGTCCATTCATTTTGTAGAGCATTTAGAAGGTCAGGCACTGATGTTGGACAAGAAGGTCTGGATCACAATCTTCGTTCCAGTTCATTTCAAAAGTGTTGGATGGAGTTGAGGTCAGGGCTCTGTGCGGCCAGTCAAGTTCTTTCACACTCATCCATCCATGTCTTTATGGATCTTCCTTTGTGCTCTGAGGTACAGTCATGCTGGAATAGAAAAGGTTCTTCCCCATAAGGTTCTTTCCCAATCTGAAGTATTAAGTATGCCTTTAAGTAGAAGTAAGGGACAACTTTTATTCAGAAATTAAGAGGTCTGCCCCAATACTTTTGTTCTTATAGTTTATGTATTTATGCACACAATACTAATCAAATACTGAAATACTGATCTGCTCTTAACACGGTTCATTTCGATTCATGTTATTAATGGCACTTGTAACCCCTACATCCTGTAGACAAACTTTTTCAACCTTCTACAGCTGTACCGAACTGTGTGATTCATGTCTTTGCTTTTTTCAGAAAAGCTTGATTCATTACTTTTCTCCTCAACCTCCCTTCTTTCCTTTGACCCTGCTCTTAATTGCTCTGCCCTTAATCTGCCTGGGCAGATTTACTTAGGAAAGTGAACTCCTCTACCTGTCTGTTAGATCCAGCCTCCACATCATATACAATGTCTGCCAATCAGTTCTGTTTGTATCTCCCAATTAATTAATTCCTCTCTTGTTTCTGCTAATAAAAAAATTGCCATGTCCTTGATTGCCATGGTCAAACCTGTCCTTCAAAAGAGAATCCTGATAATCCTAATGAATATAGAACTGCCTAAAATCTACGATTCCTTTCCAAAGTTTTTGAAAGAGTTGTGGCTACTCACTTAGAAGATAACAACCTCTACAAGCCATTTCAGTCCAGTTTTTGTCCACTACATTGTACTGAGACTGCCTTCCTTTGGGTCGCTAATGATCTACTTAATGCTGACAGGGGTTCCCCAATTAATCTCCTTCTCTTGGAGCTAAGCTCTGAATTCAATACTGTTAATCATAGCATTCTTCTTTCATGACTGTCTGTCATCATTTTCTCATGGTTCTTTTCATATCTTCCTGGTAGGCAGAAATCTATCTGTCTGAAGAAGCACCATTGTTGAGGAACGGTGTTCCCCAGCGATCTTTTTCTGGCCCTTATGATTTGGATACTTCCATCCATCCATCCATTAGCTACCCCTTATTCCTGCATTCCGGGTCGGGGGTGGGGCTGGAGCCTATCCCAGCTGCAAGGGGCGAAGGCGGGGTACACCCTGGACAGTCGCCAGCACGTCGCAGGGCCACATACAGAGACATGGATACTTCCTCCTGGTCATATTATTAGGTGTCATGGGCTCAGCTTCCACTGAATGCTGATGATACTCAGATTTAGTTTACCACCACCCCTTCTGCCATTGTGCCCCATTCACTTATAGCCTGCAGTCATAATTCATCTTAACCTTAAAACCGAACTGGTTGGCACTAAGGCCGTCATTTCTAAGCTTACTGATTTTATTTTAAACAAATGTTTAAACTCACTCTTCAGAATCTGGGTGTTTTATCTGACCCTTCTCTGGCATTTAAGCCTCAAATGTAATATTTTTCTGTGTAATATTTCACCCTTCCATCCATCTCTCTCCAACAAGGATGCTGAAACATATATGCTTCCATAACTTCTCATCTTGACTGTAATTCTCTTCGTCCTGACCTCCTAAGAAAAAAAACATTGCAAGTATTCAGTCTATGCAAAAATGTGCTTGTTCTCACCTTTGCTCCCCATTTTCTTCACAAGCTTCACTTACTCCCCATATACTGCTACTTCTCTTTCTGAATTACATCACTTATTCACCTCTACTTATTCTTTATGTTTACTGGCCTGCCTGAAGTCACACATTTCATGTGTCTTAAATGGGAGATAGATCTTTTAGTCTTGTGGCTCCCAAGCCATGGAATTCCTTCCCCAAAGTATTTCAAAAGTGAAAAGAAAAATGTATCTCTCTCAGCGTTTTGCCTCCTCACATAACTCTTGATTTTGTTATCTGTTTTGATTTTACTGTGATTGTTGTAATCTTTTTGTTGTCTACTACTGTTTGCTTAGCGCTGTTTTCGTTCTGTCTCATCTATTTGCGAAGTGATCTTGGATTTGAGACAGACTTTGTATAAATAAAAATGATTGTTTCGATTTATTATTGAGTCAAGATGCATATGCTTACTGTTAAGAAACCACTGTATTGTATTGAATCAAAGTCTAATTGTTACATAACAATATTATGTAATATTTCAGTAAAATGTACTCAGATCTCATCAGTGATCAGTCATATCAGATCTCAACTAAACAAAGATAATGAAGCTAATATTATCTAACCAAAAAAATACCTAAAGCTTTTGCTTGATAATAAAATGAACTATAATACAGAAGATAATATTTCTTCAGAAAAATACATGTATGTCTTGGCCACGCCCTAGAGAATTCTTATTATGGAGCCCTGTGGGGTGTTACTGTGGTAACTTTGTCTTTCTTGTCCCTTCATGACAGTCTAGCCTTTTTAAAAACAAACAATACAATGCCGCCTTTGCCACAGGGGACAATATGAACAGCATCAGCTCTGCACCTGCTCACTCTATGGGCGTGTGTTTGTGTTTCATTTACAAACCCACCAAGCTGGTTTTAAAGTGTTGTATGGGTTTTTTTGTCTAGGTACTGTAAATGTCTATAGATAACGACCCAGGTGTGATTTAACGAGGCTTATGAATATAGTTTTTCCAGTTTAAGGACTTTAGAAACAGGTTTGCTTAACATGTTTTTATCATTTTTATCTCCTAAAGCTGTCAAACTGACACAAAACTCTTTACTAGCCTCATGTCATTAATGCTAAACAAGATCAGAAAGGGTCCTAAAACACGCCTCTGTGGCACTCCTATTTAAGACAATGCCAATGCTGATTCTAAGATTTATTGAAATTATTATTTTAATGGCTGCAAAGACACATGAAGTAGCCTAGTGGATAAAACACTTGACTGTGACCCTGATGACCATAAAGCTGGAGGTTCAGTCCCCCACTCTACCATTGTGTCTTTGAGCAAGACACATAACCCTCAGTTGCTCCAGGGGGATTGTCGCTCTGGATAAGGGCCTCTAAATATGTCCAATAAAAGAATCTATAGAAAAAAACTATCAAATACATCATGCTGTATACACAAATGCTGGGTATTAATGCTGTAGATAAATAACTTATGGTCAGGTGAATTATTAATAACACAAGTTGTTAGATAAGAACATTTTTGGATTTCAAAACACAAACTTTTGAAGTTTGGCAAATACATTTGAAGCTTGGCATTTCCATACATCTCATGTTTTTCTTGAAACATATAGACGTTTTATCTTTTGCTGTTTTTACAATTTTGCTAGTTTTTCAATAATCATGCACTGAGATTCTACAGTTTACATTTGTAATGATTTTTTTACCTCTTATTTAGAAGTTTTACCATTTTTAACTGTTAGTCTTTCAGTAAACAATCTTACACAGAGCTTCTACAGTATGGCGTTTCTAATGACTGCTTGTTTGACTGCTTGTATCAGTGACACAGCTAGTATTTCCAGAAGGCCTAGAGTGACAAGTATCTTAGTCTTGAAACAGTGGTGAAACATATTTTAGAACGTTTTTATTTTCTTTATCATGTTTTTTTTTAATCCCTTTTTGATTCTCTTTCAGATCTCCATCATGGGGACACATCTCTTCAAATAGCCAAGGATTTGGGTCTATATCATGTCACACTCTACTATCTTCACAAGTCTGAAGGTCAGGAGATGTCAACACTGTCCTGTGGGGAAGAGCACAGTCCTGTAGACCTGACCCAAAGCAGAGATGACACAGCAACCGGGTGAGTGGCTTAACCATGTTTCATGTTTGCGTATTTTTGGTAAAAATCTCCTCTTGAGCTGACCCAGAAAAATCAACATTTTAGTTACCATTTCCCCAGATTTGTAGGATGCCATGGTGTTGTAGTCCAGCACAGGTAAAGGCTTTATCATCTAATGATAATGTTACTGTTGAACATTTTGTATCAGGCAAATCATGAGGCATTTGACAGCTTTGAACTCAAAAAAGCTTATATCCTGTATAAATTCTAAACTATTTGGAAGAAGTACAATGATCAGATGCAGTGTTATTTACTACTTTTCTTACAGGCAATAGTTGTGCTGTGATCAGACTTCTAATTTTGGAATAACTGTGATATGGTAATGTTCAAAAGTGCGGTTTATATCATATTTATGTATATCATATATCATATTTATTACAGGTACAATTTTTGTCAAGACCATCATATTTCTGCCCTGATAAAGCTACTGTAGTCAAATAGAAGTCAGAAATAAGTAGTTATTTAAAAAGAAAATCTTAAATAATGTAAGTTTTGGGTCTTCTTGGTGGAGCTTCCAGAATGCTTGGAGTAATATGAGAACACAAGCTTTTTTAACTAAGAAAGCTTTTTAATTAATCCCTTTATGATTTGTTTAGACCTTCAGCTTGTAGACAGTCAAGACCAGAGTGGATGTGGGAAGTCTGGGCTGATGACTCTCACCTACTCCGATTCTGCCCTGTAACCAGCTCCTTCATCCTGACAATCAAACACAACACACACGTTGATGCACAGAACAGCATACAGTTCTTTAGAGAAAAAATGAAGGATTCTGAAATGAATGCACAGGTGAGAGTACACTGGAATGACTGACATAAACCCTGTAATTTTACTAATCTAATTCATCTTCATTATCAAGACATTATTCAAGACATCATTTATTTGCTGGCGTGTAACATGATAAGACATTTTGCTCAGGCTGTCTGGCAAGTTTCAGTTTTCCTTGCAGTTAGTGGTCACATGCGCTGTCTTAGGCACCTGCAAAAATAATATTAGGTAATATGTAGTAATATAATTTTTTCACATTAATATGACTAGATATACATAATAAAACTAAACAATAAATAATTGATTGAATGTTTGTTACTGGTGGTCTTTGTTTCCATATTTAGTGTTCTGATCATTCATCTTTAACCCTTTAGACCCAGAATTCTCCAAATCCTTTAGCTGACATTGAAGAAATGCAAACGCAGGGTCCTTCCTTACTGATATTGATTCCCACCATTCCAATATAATAAAAGTCATCTTTTGGTTGTCCTTGCAGTTTGTGATGTTGTCGGTTGTCATGCTGTGTTGTAGGTGGCAGAACAGATTGAGGAAAGCACACAGATTCAGACCGATGATACAAGTAATCATGGTAAGTAAAGTAAGATTCCATGAAATTCATGGTCTCTATAATCCAGCTTACATTAAGATTTGCCTTGAAAGTCTGAAATCTATAGCAAAAACTCATAGTTAGACAGAAATCCTGTAAGACCTCTAAGACTTCAGCCAACGAGTGGGACTGGAGTGGAATATAGTACAAATAGGCTTCTTAAATAAAGGTAGCGAAGATTGGTACCCATTGGTACCCTGAAAGGTCCATTTTTCTGACAGTGATGGTTAAAACAGGGCGAGATGTGTTTTGGATTTAAAATCTGGAGCAAGTTTATGAAGTTAATTTGATTTGAAGACCAGCTCCTGTACTATCAGCAATACCAGCAATATGTTTTATGTGTGTGTGTGTGTGTGTGTGTGTGTGTGTGT
>JBBJLR010019760.1:0-13218 GCA_037577145.1 Brachypetersius gabonensis
TGTGTGTGTGTGTGTGTGTGTGTGTGTGTGTGTGTGTGTGTGTGTGTGTGTGTGTGTGTGTGTGTGTGTATTTATTTGTGTGTATATGTGTGCTACATGTGGTTTCTCTCATTGATTTTTCAGTCCGGCACCCACTCTGAGGAACAAAGGAAAGCCTCCAAACTGCATTGCAGTGTTCCAACATAGGCGTGGGGTTCACACACCTACGCTTTCTCTATCATACATACATCCCTTACACACGCACACAAACACATGCGTGTCCTCTTTGGGCTGAATGTTCATGTACCTGTGGGATGGAGAATAGCAAATGTAATCCGTTCATCCCCAAAACCCGAGGTATTCAGGCTTCAGTCGATAGTCCTGCCACATAAGCTGTTTTGTCATGGGGTGAATGTGTGGGGGGGTTCAGGAATGCATACCACATGATTGGTAAAGCCAGGTCTTATTGTGTAAAGTTCTGCATTCTAGACTATATGCCAAGTGCTAAGGGGCTGTAAAGTTGACCGCTATTGAAGGAGCTAATTCACCTATCAGATTGTAACATAAAATTGCACTCATTTTATTTAATAACAAATATGTATTTCAGTAGCTCCCTCACATTAGCACCAATGCATGAAATCTCAATAATAACAGAACAGAAGATTCAATAACAGTTAGTAATAATTAATTCTGCCAATTAAGTGAGAATCTGGTAGAACAAATCAGTTAGGTGACACTAAATAGCTCCGTGTAACCACTGAGAAGGTGTGTGTACATAGCAGCCACATAAACAATACTGTCCTCCTGTGTGAGTTTCGTCTATCTAGAGGAATCAAATCTATATCCACTAGGGGGCAGGTTAGAGCTGATTGAGCACACCAAGTTCAAGACTTCATTGTTTATAGTGAGAAAACAGCTTATACAGACCTCTGGAAGGGTTGTTGTCATGGGTTGTTCGCTCAGTTGCTGACATCACATTGTGGTACAATGCCTCCTCTGTGTATGTTGGTATTGCTTATTATGGGTTAGTTGCAATCCTTTTTGAGAATGTGGGCAACCTATGCATCAAGCACACGGGGAGGGGCAGCATTCTTAAATTTGTGGAAGTGTACTTAAAAATAAGTATGTTACAGCCTATGTTATTCATGTATACTATTGAAATATACGCACCAAATATGTGGTCACATATATCTGAGCAATATATATTACCCATTTTGATGTTTTAGTGCCTGAATGGTGTGCTTACTTTAAGAAATAAGACAGGAACCACACTGTTGCTAGGTAAGTTAGCTAGCTAGCAACTGCAATACTGTCCAAAAGTTTTACACTTACAGTTTAATTTACATCTTCTTCATTGTATCTCATCTTAAGATACACTACCTTAACACTCCTTGCTGTTAGCAGAGGCTGTTCATTAAAAATAGTAAATGAATATTTGATATATGCAGATGGATAGAAAGGAAAAGGCAGAGCAAACTAAGATGTGGAGAGTCTACACACAATCACTGGGGCTGTCACTCTTTTCTGAGGAAGAGCCAACAAGTACATGGTAATATCTGTAATTCTGGTCTGTTGACCTTTGAGATGCAAGAGCACAAAAATAAAAGAAATGGCAGAGTATTTGAATGCAAATGCATGAGCAAAGCTGCCAACATGTTATCACCGGTGTACAATAACTGTCAGGCTTTCTGCTCTGCTGCCCACTCAAGGTTGCTTGCTGAGTGCTGGTGTCTTCTAATAATTTCACCATTAATTAAGCACAGCCTGGCTCAGTTGGGGTTCGTTAGGCAGAAAAGGAGTGCAGGAGTCTGTTGATTGGTTAGAAATTAATTCAGGCTTGCTTTTTTGATGTTTTTGGGATTTATTTTTTACTTTTTTTGCCCAGAAAGCTTACTCTTTGCTTTTGTCTATACTGTAAAGCTCCAGTAGAGTCGTTCTCTGGAGCAGTTAGACCACTGTTCTGTACCGTTTTAATAGTGTTACATCATCTGCTTGTGTTTGTGCACGTGCGGGTCTGAGTTTTAGTGTCTGCTTTTTCCATCTAGACCGCAGGATGCAACTTTGGCTGGAATACCGCTTTGGGCTTTCAGTGCCATACTGCATCAGTGTCAAAATGATGAGAGAGAGAGAGAGACAGAGAGAGAGAGAGATAGAGAGACTGGTGTTATTGTGTGTAGTAAGTAGTTTGTGGGGAATCTAATTCCTTTTTTGTTTTTGCATCACTTTATGGTCTGCTTGTAAATGTTACTGTCTTTGTGATGATCAAAGCTTCAGTTAAGAACAACCAAACAGCATCAGAAACTATCCTGGGAGTTCACTCAGAGAAAGGTCATTTCTGTAGGGCAATTTTTTATTATTCAAAAGCCTTTTGTTGTTGCAGTGTTAAAACCACTCCACGTTACAATGATTTACCATCTGAGATTTACCACAAGCGCAGGTATTTCACAGACCTGAGACACTACATGCTCACAGCGATCAACACTCAATAATTTTTACTCTGTTTGAAAACAGTGAGGTTTTTCACAAAGCACGATTTTTCAGTGAATCAGAATGAGTTTGATGCAAACCTTTTTTAAACTTTAAATAACTAGTAATGTAAAAGTTCTTGGAAGAATAGTTGAGTCTGTAACCTTTAGAGTTTTCTGAGGCATCACAGTAATACAGAAGCAGCATTTTTTGCATGTATAATGGCTCTTTATAGTGCAGGCTCACACTGTGTTTTTTTTTCTGATTGTGAAAAGTGAGGTGCACTTCCTGTATTTTCTGTGTCGGGGGTTCTCAATGCTGCATTTTTGAAAGCAGCAATGGCTGTTTCTGTTGCTTAGTAACCAGATTTCCTTAATTATATTATCCAGAGTTAGGCAAGTGTTTGAGGCTATTCCAGTACTCATAGGGTGAAAGGTGGCCAAATATTCTGGACAGGTCTCCACTACAATGAAAGGCAGACACACAGAAAAACACACTTATGCATGCACTAATAACGTGAGTCAGTGTATCTGCAATCCATCTGATCATGTTTTTGGTCTGTGGGAAGAAACCGCTGCTCCAGAATTAAACCCACTCATGCCAAAAAGTCTCTGGCTGCTCAGCTAGGCACCTTCCTGAAAAAAAATACCTTTGCATTGATAACCGTTGTATTAATTTCTGCTCATGAAATTGTGAAGCTCTAAGAGTACTTTGTTTTCCACTGGTCTGATTGGTCAACCCAGAAAATAAATTCTGATGACCTGCAGGATGCCTGAAAGAAGAATTCCTGCATTCAAAAGCAGCTTACAAAATTTATATCCCATCAAAAACAACAAAAATAGCACAGTGTGAACTTTGTCTAAACCCTTTAGGGAGCTTAAAGTGACTCCTCTACAGCAGTTTCACTGATGAGAAAATTCTTTTTGGTACTTTGAATGAGAAGTCAACTTGTAAAATACAATGTGCAACATGCAACCCATGATGTACTGTATATTAGGGAGCTGTTGTCTTTATTATGCTGGGCAGCATACTTCATCAAAGACTTCATCAAAGACTTCATCAAAGCACAGACTGAGGAAGAATGATGTTCCATCCCTCCAGTACACTTGTGCATCTATGCTTTTTTGGTAGATTGTGGTGGCAACGGCCTATGCTGAGATGTGTTGGTTTGTCCTTTAATTTAAAGTTTTAGTGACTAAAATTCTTTAGTTTGGATCTGTAGAGTAGTTTGATATATGGAATATATGGATATATCTTTTTAAAATTAAAATAATAATAAATCTAGATTTTACCTACACTGCAGTCCATCACAGTGTCATTAATGAGAAATAATTTGCCTTAAAACACAAAACGCATGCAGTCTCTCGATTGTCTAGACCAGGGGTCGGCAACCCTCTGGAGTCGCATGTGGCTCTTTCATCCTTATGTTCAGCTCACTCTGACTTTGGAAAATAAATAATCATGTTACACTAGAATGGCGGCTAACTGGCCATACCTATAATGACTGTATACATGACGCAGAGCCCAGTTTCACACAAGAGACGTGATGATACAATGCTGCTGCTGTTCGGGCATAGCTGCAGTCAGCAGACACAGCAAGTGTCCAGTTGTCTTTGGACCCAGAGCCGTCGTACAGCGGCAGTCGTTCAAGGTGTTACATGTATTTTATTTTTATTAATTTTTTTATTGTAGTTCAAAATGTATTAGATTATTGTGATCTTGTAATATTAAAATACCGTGTTGACCTTAGTTATTGGGTTCTGTTATTTAAGTTATTTGTTAAAAATGTTGCATGCGTGGGGCATGTGAGTGACTGTGTGTGGTTGGAGAGTGAGTGAGAGAGCAGGAGAGAGAGAAGTTGATTTAGGTTACTAGTGGTGTGAGTTGTGGCCAAAAACAGCAACTCTATTGTTTTAGGGAAACTGAAACTTTAGGGAAAGGAACTGCTTGAGTTCAGTCAGTCTGGTGTCTGTTTAAGTGGCGGGTCACTAAAATACAATGTGTTTAATTCTTTGTGTCTTTCTTAGTGTGAGATCTAAATGTTCAAAATGTTTTCTTTATATAAATAAAACTTCACAAGCAACACACTAGCCTAGTTTTAATACTTAGCATAAAAGTAAAAAACTATATATGCAGTGTTATCTTCATTTTAGATCCAAATGGCTCTTTGAGTGTTAAAGTTTGCAGAGTCCTGGTCTAGATGGAAGAGTTTCTCACTGTGAAGACCAGAGTGTTTCAGAACCAACCTGCTGTTTTGTCCTTTGTCGGGGGACTTAACTTTTTCTGCCCCAGCTGTGCTGCTCACGGTTTTGGCACCGTTAGGCAGTACAATATCAAACCTCTAGGTACAAAATGGACCAATAAAGGGGATGCATAATGTAGAGACCTCACCTTTAGAGAAAGCCAATGAAAACAATGCTTGGAAAGCATGTAAGGATATTGTGATATTAGAGAGCTGGAGGCAAGGCGTAGTAAACATTTTAAGTGCTCTTCTAAGAATCGTTAATAGTAGGTCAGGCATGAGTCAGAAAACAATAGGCAGGCTAATACAAGACATGAATGACATACTTAACAAACAAGAACATGCAAGTATTCAAAACGGGGAAAACAACAAAGACGAGCAATGGGCTTTTAAATGCTAAACACAGGCGAGGGAGTAACATCTTTTGCATGGTAAAGTAAAACACAAGCTCAATTTTGTTTAGCTCTTTTGGAGCATTGGGTTATTCAGTAGAAATGACTGATTACTTCAGTTGCTTGTGTGAGAGTGCTGTACCTTTCAAAACAATAATTATTCTGTTCCTTCTATGAGAGCTATTCCCTTTAGTCTACCTGCTAATAACACATTTGTTCAGTAGCTTTGTTGCACACAGCTAGATGGCTTCCAAGCTAACATTAACTCACCACTAATAATAGCATTGGTCATGTCACTGCGGTAACCACATGAAAAATGAATGTGACTCAGAATCAAAGATCTGTAGTCATGATTCATGAATGAATCAGTTGCTCCTACAGTGGAAATATCCAACAGTCCTGAGACAAGTGAGAAAGAAAAAAACACTCGTGGACGAGCCTGTAGCTGAGTTATCACAATTCAGATGAAGAAAACGAGTGGTGCACATGTACGGCCCAGGGAAAAATGAGCAAATCACCTTGAGAAATGAATCAGAGTCACACAAACGGCTAGATCAAAATGAACTAATTATTCATGAAGGACACATCACTACTGTTTTATTAGTGTAACTAAAGTTAAGCTATGTGCATGAGTTTTTGATTCCTAACCCATCTAAATAAATAATGAATTCACTCCACTTCACATTGCACCACAGTTGCCTTGTTGTTAGGCTCTTTGGTCGAAGTTGTCCAGCTTTATGAAATCCCTGAGGTCAGAGAGGCAGAGTTTGATGAACCCTTCCTGCACTGTCTCCAGAGTGTGGTCAGTGCAGAGCCTGCTGGAAAGCTGATCCGCACTATTTCAGGAGCTTACATGAGCCGGCAGCGACACAAGGCCAATGAAAGCGCTGACGGCAGACTCAGGGCGACGCAACGATTTTGGTGTGAAAATGGGCTTAATGAAGCACTTTAAACTCCCGCCATTATCAGTCCAAGAGGATCTGCAACTCCATAACTGGGAGTCTTGAGCTCATGGGAGGGGGTGCAAAAAATGATGAAGAATGTGGAATTACTGCATTAATTTAGAACTTACACATTTCTGGCAGGGTGAAAAAGATGAAGGGAGTGAGGGAGGGAGAAAGAAATGGAGGAAGATGAAATGCAGTGAAAGGCTGATTCTTATCTTAATCCCAGAGTTAGTGGCCCTCAGAGGCGATCCTGTTCTCTACAGAGCAAATTCTGACCTACCCCAGTGGCCAAATGTACCAACTACAGTGAATATATCACACACTGGAAGAAAATAATAATGAGAATGGAGAAACTGTTGTAAAAGTCTGAGATTTGTTAGTTATACAAAGTTATACAATGCTAAGTGACTTGCTGCATTGTTTTCCAACCAATCCCGAGTGGTCCACATTTTGCTATGTATTGGAACAAATATGTGAACCTGCACTAGATAGCATAAGCCTCTTCTCCTTATAAAAGACAGAACATCATTTCATACTCTGTGGTGTTTATACTGTACCAGCTCTTATTTAGGGGCAAATTTAATGAACCAAAACTACAGTTGTGAGGCTGGCTTGTCTCCTCCACTGCAACAGTGAATTATATGACTTTCAATTCATTTTCATTTCAACTGGCAAGTCACTGCTGATTCATATCCAGAATATTTCTGTTAGCATTAACATTTCTATTCAGTACTGAAGCTGAACTTGAGTGGTGAAAGACAGTGTCAAGCAAATCCTCTCTAGAGCAGACCTTCAGTAATGGTTCAACAAACTCATGGGTCAAACAACCTTTAAACAGTGGTCATTTCTTGCTTGTGATAGTGTTGCTGTCATTAAAGGAATATTTCTGAAACAGAAAGTGAGTAACATTGATTATCTCCTTACAATGACACCTGTCAAGGGACGAATAAATGTCCCATCAGTTCTTGCCATTGGAAGCAGAAGAAAATGGGAAAGTGTAAAGAGCGACTTTGACAAAATGTGCCACATGTTTCAGCAACATTACACAGTTTAAGGCCTGTGGTAATGCTGCCAAGCAACATTTGGGAGGGTGTGGCAAGACATTACATGTAAAAGTATTCATGTAAAATTTTTATTTTGTGGCTTTAAATTTTAAGGCAGTACTTAACAACTTATATTGTCTAAATTGCATTCAGAGGACTGAATGTAACTATTCAGATACTATACTTGTATTCGAATGCTTGAGTATTTAAATGAGGAAATCTATGCCTTCTGTAGGAAATCTATTTGGTTTAACCACTAGCTTGGCATTGATATAACAGGATATATTTCACTTCAGAACACAGGTGTAGATTCTGTTGTGTATTGAAAAACACCAAAAATCTTGGAGGAGCAATTATTTATGGGGAGTCTCTGGTGCTAGAATGAACTTGATTGATTGTCTGATCTCTTAAGTATCTATAATTGTGGATGATGTTCAGCAGACAGTCATGTGATTTTAACTGACTAATGGCAACCATGGCCATACATTAATAGTAAAAGTACTCTTAAATGAAATGTCTTCCTTGAAGCAGAAAAACAGCAAAGGAATTGTTCAGCTGAGTGGTGTCATTTTTTATGTGGAGTTCTCTTGATATGGTGGAAATGGGGTTCTTAATTAAATCTTTAAAGTTTCCACTTGTAATCACCATAAAATTGAAATATATAAATGGCTGCAATTTCAGATTAGTTTTGAGTTCACAGTAAATCACACCTCTAACAAGGTTTAGCCTTCAGGGAACTCACAATCAAGCTGTGTTTCATTTTGTGCTTTGAATGAATAAAGGTGGCCACAGCCTGTTTCAAGCTGGTGAAATGTTTAGATTAACAAGGAGACCTTTATTTTTTTGCCAGTGAAATGAGAACATTTTTTTCATGTTCTACAGAATGAGCTGAACTGCGTCATCATATCCACACAACAGCAGACAGACATTTAGTAAAGCTGGGCATACACTGTGATTTTTTCAGTTGCCTTATTCAGCTCCTGCTCAAACGGTAACGACTGAATCGCAGGGGTTAGAACACGATTCATGTTCTCATACTAAGCGGCCCGATGCTCTGATGCAACCAGACAGCTCACACTGTACGTCTATACACGACACGAGGGGCTCTTTTTTCTGGAACTGTGAGGTAAACAGAAGAAGAAGAAGAACCCAGAAGTGGGGAGATGTTGATCTGAGAATTTGAGAATGCTCACCAAAGAGAAACATGCTGCCCTGGCAATTTGTGCCTTTCTGTGAGCCGAAACGACTAAAAGGAAAAGGCGACAGCGTGTATGGACAAGGAAATGGCTAGGCAGACGAAGGCAGTACGGTCTGTCAATTCTTGTTGCAGTCGTGATAATTTTGTGAGGCCACGTCGAAAAGGCTCAGATGAGCTTACCAAAGTTCTACAGGTTGGGCTTCGACCGTTTGTGTCCAGATCACACGCTGCGCTGCGCCGCCTTTTTCACTTTCATTTCTGTTTGCGC
This sequence comes from Brachypetersius gabonensis, assembly GCA_037577145.1. Taxonomy (NCBI): domain Eukaryota; kingdom Metazoa; phylum Chordata; class Actinopteri; order Characiformes; family Alestidae; genus Brachypetersius; species Brachypetersius gabonensis. Next base: position 8,536 of record JBBJLR010019760.1, read on the forward strand.
AAGCGCAGTGTGAGAGGTTGCGTTAAATCGGCTTGTGGTGCTGCTTCAACAGTGCGATACCCTCTCGAGCGGCGACCAGGATTTCAAACAGGTTTGAGTTACCCCATGTATGCTACGCGATGCACGACACATGATTAAGGAGAACATTCTAGATTAATGAACAAATAACGAAGGTCTGAATGAATTGGTAGTTATAAAGCAGTTTTTTGTAAAAAAAACAAACAAACACCCAAGTAGCATATTTTACAGCATTTTCAGGTTGTGTTTTCACTTTAAATGATGCCACTAAGCTCTGTGTAAATTGAGGTGGTGAATGCATGGTTGATCATGATTGCATTGGTTTCATATACTCATGGGACGTGTGTTCACGTATGACAGAATGCTCACTTTCACTTTCATGTAATTTGTTGTTGAAGGTAAACTGTATTACTCTAATTTGGCATGACAAGTTCAACATGCTCTGCTACCCATGCACTATCACATACTGCTAAATATTGTGCAGTTACAGTTTAAATACATTCACAAAAACACTCTTGTTTTTAATATAAAAACATGGAGACCAGATATTCAACTCCAGAACCTGGTAATGTGTAATATTGAAAGGAAGGGGGGGTGTTGGTCCTGGCACCTACCTCAGTGATCATAGTGTGAAAGGCTGAGAAACAATGTGGACACTTTGCCAGTCCACCACAGGCCGGACACGCAATTGAACCTGGGGCCTTCTTGCTATGAGATTTTTTTTTTTCTGCGGGGGGATAAAAATAATAACAATTATTTTTTAGAAAGATGTACATTATAGCATGTCAGACAATGTAATAATTTAACTTAGCGCTGTTTAAATGTAGTCTGATGTAGTTTGATTTTTGATATACAGTAGAGTATGTAGTGCAATATATAGTATTGAAGAAAAAAGTATTACAAAAAAATTAATCAATACATGTATTTTGTAGTATATTCTGCATTTCATGTTAATAATTTCGGTATATTTTCTACATATAGATATATATTTGAAAATTATTTCACAAGTATCACATTTTTAATTGTATGTTATATTGTATAATGTTGTGTATATATATCACATTTATAAAAATACAAACAACCATGCAGATAATGTATATTGATGTGTTTTTATAAAATATTCAATATATATTTTGGATGCTTAAAGTATATTTTTATATATTTGTATGTGTATGTGGCAAGTGATGATAGGCACATATCACTAATTTAGTGCAAAGAATTTACATCAATGTACATGTGCTGTAACTTGTTCTGTCCTCATGCATGCTCTGTGTAATTAGACGTAGGCTGTATTTAAAATTGTGACTCTGACAACTAAAAACTTGGGCACTTTCAGATTGTGTTTTATGCATAAAAAGGCATTACTATGTCAGGTATTAATATTATTAGCTAGTAAACTGTGTGCTTTTAGAAGTAGAGCATGTTAGTACACATATGAGGAGAGTTTGGTTCAGATGTGAAATTTCAGAGTGTGCTCGAGACTTTTAGCAACTTTCTTACTTGGCATCATTCCGTAATCCCTACCCCAGCCCCACACTTCTTAACAGGATATGTGTGCATCCCAGGAGCATGCAACCTTAAAAACAACGGATAAAGCAAATAAACAAAGAAAACCATCTTATGGTTCTCACACACTCAGTGGCATTGTGCCAGCAGGTCATGTACCCAAAACTCTAGCTTTAGAGTTCCTGCTCTGTTGAGGCTGAGCATCTCTCATAGCACAGAATGGCACTCACCATCCATCTCCACTGCTCCACAGACCAACCCACAGAATGAAAAAATTGTAGTTTGAAATTCATACATCAGTAAAAGTACAAAATGACTTATTTTAAAATGAACAATGAACATCTCTAATAAGAAAAATGTTACATTATAAATATAGACTCATTTCTGCTTTACCCAGGCACACTAGTGAAGAGCAATCATCCAAATCAGCAAAGAGTGCTTTCCCAGGAGCACAAAGTCGAACACAGCACAGTAGTAGTTGAAAATGACTGGTTTCTTCAATACAAATCTAAAGAACTATTTATTCCAACGATTTGAATGTTTGATTCAACCGATTTATTTTCAGGGCTGGGTCTCGCTGTGGATCTAACTGATTCTCTATAACGGCAGGGCTACTTGACAGAATAAGTCCAAGCCATTGCCCAAATTTACACTTAAAAATTTAGTTTTTGCTGCAAAGATAAACACAAACAGCATTTTACAGGTATATATTTTAAATTAATGTAAAAACATTTGCCTTCATTAAAGTTGGCTAACCAATAACTAGCTAACATCCCGATATTCATCCAAATATTCAAACACAGGATTTAAATTCAAATATCTGGTTTAAACATAATTTCGAACTCCAATATAAAAGCCTAAAAATCTTACCTAAATATCTGGTCAAGAACGGCTTGGGGTGCTTTCCACCTTTGGCCTTCTGACCATTGGGATAGGCTCCAGCACCCCCATGAACCTGGTTAAGGATAAGCAGCTTAGATAATGGATGGATGGTTGGATGGCTGGATGGATGTTTCAGCTATCAGCCTGAGTGCCTTCCTAAGACCGCAGAACACAGTTTGCCTCATATGAGTTTTTGGCTCATTTATATGTGATAGAAACCAGCTCATCTAACCAGTTTCGAATGAGTAAATTACACTGAGTCAAGCAGAACCGATGAGGTTGATGTTGTGCTTTCAGCTCCAGCGTCTGATTCCTTTGGCTTCATTCTGATTCCTTCAGCTTAGTGACTTGGACTCAAGCTGGGAGCCCCTAGCGGCCATGTGCACAGAGCAAAAACACCTACTAGGAAACCAGGGCTTCAGAATACAGAGAGTACATTTATGCAAATTCATAATGTGTGCCATGATTTTATGAGACATAAAACTGGAAGATTATTATTTGTATTTGATTTATATTAATTTACAAATGACAGATAAAAATGGACAATGGGACGGAGTGGACGCACAGCACTGGTACACAGCCCTGACATGCAGGGTAACTCAGTATTCCAATGTTAGCACGCTGACATATTTCCTTTTGCTTTCATTTAAAAGTGCATCATATTCTTCCAGTCATAAAATAAAACACTTTTCTGTTCCAGCAAAACTCATGCTGCAAAATGTCTAGTAAAATGTGAAATGTAGATGTATAAAACATTAAAATGTGGAGACAATATTTACTTGAAAAATGACACATTGTTGCTGTCCTGTACATTGTGAACCTTTCATTAAAACATGTTACATTAGCTTACATTACTAGTAAAGAATGTTATTACCTTTTCCTGTAAAGTTTGTTTGATTTTTTTAAACAGCAATGGTCTACATTTTCCACCACTGTTTAGTTTTAGACACAAACACTGGCTGTTTTGTTCATGCCACAGAAAATACCACATCCAGAGGAGAAGTCAAAAAGGTTAAGGTTAGCGAATACAGCGGTCATAGCCCTTCTTGCAACTTTTCTAAAAAGTTAAAAACTACAGAATATTTTGCAAGAAATCTGCTCATAATAGTCTCAAATTATTCATGAAAGCAAGTTGCCAAGTTCCTAGGCTCCTACAATGTACCTCATGAACCCTAGCTAAAAACAAATGCCTGCAGTAAGAATACGAATGCCGTGACCCCGACCATCTAATTCATTAGAAACAGATTCTGATGTTTTCCTGGAAACAAAAATGCAAGCTCCCTGAAACAAAATTGAATTCCACTCCATTCAGTTTAAAAAAGCTGGCCTGAACTATTTGTAGGATTAAACTGAAAAAGGTCAGGTCCATAACTACTGGGAAATAACATTACTCATAATAAAATACTCAACATTCTCATATCAGAAGAACAAAAGAGAAAAGTACAGGTTAAAGTTCAAATTCAAACTGAGGTTTCACAGCATCACACTGTTGTGGTTTCTTGTGCTCCAATGTTTTTCAGTGGGGTTATGCTACATTATCTGTTTCCTAGTCCTGGGCCCAAATAAAGAGGAAGAGTATGGGAAAGAGAGAGAGAAAAGAGTTTTTATTTCTCTGTATGATTCAAATGTGATGAAAGTCAAAGCCACATCTCCTCTCATCTGCATTAGCCCCTTCAGACTGTCAAGCTGTATTCCAGTCCAGGGCTACAGAAACAGTACAGTTTGGTGATTCTGCTGCTAAAGCATACCCTGATTCAACTCAGCCGGTCATTGCCAGGTTTAGCTGGAGGAAGTCATCAAACTCCAGTCTTTCTAGACTTGGTCTGAGTGACACAGTTGTCTGATCTTTAGGAGAGCTCAAAACCGCCACAGTCTTCCCTTGTCAGGAGTCCAAGAAGAAGAAAAAGCAGTGAAATTATGAGGAGATGTATTTTCAGTCAAGCTGTGCGGCTGTCTTATTGGATTTTTTTGGTTTACAGTAAACTCGCTACAGGTAGGCTGACTATCACACTTGTTTATTGATGTTATGATTAAAAATGAACCATCATTAATATGTTGACCATCACGTTCTTTGGCTGCAGTGTTTACCAGCTTGGTCTGTTGAATTCCCATGGTAAGAACATATTAGCTATCAACATATTAACATTATAACCCAACTTAATTAAGCTTACCACTATGATTTTCAGGTCAGCGGTTTGAGCACTTACTTGTTCCTCAGTGGTCAGGAAAGAGGTAGAGATAGAGATAGAGATAGAGAGAGAGAGAGAGAGAGAAAGA
>JBBJLR010019771.1:0-13218 GCA_037577145.1 Brachypetersius gabonensis
TCTTTAGGTTCCCTACCTGTTCTCTGTTTTATGTTCGGCCATCGTGCCCATTTATGTTCTGTTCTTTTGTGTTTTTTTGTAAATAAACAGCTTTAAAGAATGCCGATCCGCACTGGTGCTCTACTTGTTCCTGTTCAACAGGATAGGGTCGTGACACATACCTTATGCAGATCACTTAAAAAAATCATGTATTATTATCAAGTTTTGTTACATTTCACCTCAGCCCATGTTACAACTTCCCCAGACTATGGGGTGAATTGTAACACTTCTTTCCATGTGTTTGAGACTAAACCATACATTTTCTGTTTGCGGTGTAGAAATAACCAACAGGATCTCACGAATTTTCGTGCAGGCATCACGTTATACAGTGCAATCAAAATATGTGCTGCGATCACGCTTTAGGGCTTTTTTTTAATGCCAGGACAATGCTTCACTACACTATGTATTTTAATGTGCAGTGCATAACGTTGCCAGTATCTGTGCTAACTGGTGACTGTTAGGGTTAAGGTTAGGGTTAGGGGCATTTCAACCAGTTTCAACCGCTTTGCAAACAAAAACGATAAAGAATCAACTCATTATTTCTCTCCTACTGTCCCTCAGTCACCAGTTACTGTGCATTAAAATACATAGTGAAGTGAAGCTTTGTCCTAGCATGAAAAAAACCCTAAAGCATGATCACAGCACATATTTTGATTACATTGTATATCATGATGGCTGCACGATAACTCATGAGACTGGGCTCAGATAACAGCTACACCATTTAATAGTAGACACTTCAAACCAGTTTATATCACAGTTTGACCGCACAAGCTTAAAGGAGCTCCTAGATACAGGCAGAAATGTAAAAAATGTTATAATCATCCCTGGTCTCCCCTAAAGGTACATTTATGAATTCCCCTTGAAAGTAAGACTTTTCGTTGTTCTTGGAAAAGCTTTCTGTCTGAAGGAGTACTCTGTCTATAGGTAAAGCACTGGAATTAGTGGAGAGAAGTAATTACAGAAGCTGAGCAGCTTTCATCTTCTCATCAGTAAGCTCAGCACTGGCACTTCTAGTGGCTCCTCACAACTCTCCACATGAGATATTTGTAGTGCAGATCAAAGCAATGAAATGGATCATATATGTTGAAGTGGCTCTGTGAAACTTTTGAGAGCTCTTTTGGAGAATCATACCAAGACTGCATTTCATGGTTTGTGGTGGCAGGCATGACCGGCTCTAAACAATACCTTGCCATTAATTACAATGCAGAGGCTGTGGTTAATGTCAAGAATCAATATAGAATTATGTTAGGCATCCGGAGGGCATTTTGACTTCTCACAACCTTCAGTTTGGAAAGTAAACTAGTCAGAAATTTACAAGAAAAGAAACGTTCAGCTCCACTCCACAGATTTTCAACAGGCCTCCACTGGCCTGAGGCTGTGAAGGGTCAAAGAAAGTCAACACACCTTATAATCCATAACTCATTGGATCAACCTAAACCTTCTGTAAAAGTTATATATCGAGCAGTTCGACAGAAGCTCTGCTGCTTGTGCTGCTATAAAAGTCATAATTGTAGCTTTTGTAAAGATATTGCTTATTAGGGAAAGACAGAGGCTAAGGGTATAATACATTAGTACTGTTGCTTTGTTAAAGCCTTTTCGCAGTTTTAGATTTAGTTAGTTAGATTGAGTTATTCTTTTTTATAATGAGTAGTTAATGAAGATATAGCCAGTTCTTTGGAAGTTGTTTCCATGTTACTTGTAAGCACCATAGGATTAAAAAGCATTATACTGACTTTGTGTCTTCTTCCTCTTGCACCCTGTGATGCCCTGACTTCATTTATAACACATGCTTTCTGTTTAGTTTGGATTCCTTGTCACACTGCTACTCCATGTGCTTCCTAAAGAACTGCACCTTAATTATATTATTATTGTTTTTTGGCGGTTTTATGCTTAGTCGCCTGTGTTTTTGCCATTGTGTCCCTCCTTGTTCTCCTTACACCTGAGATTGGTAGCTGGTGGGACAGCTGGTGATCTAGTGGTTAGGGCATTTGTCATGGGTATGAATCGAAAAGAAATTTCAAATTTCGTGTGTGCTGTGGTGGGTTCACATATAGAGTGGTGACCTAGTGGGTAGGATAATTGCCTCTGGACCAAGAGATCATGGGTTCAGGGGTTTCTGAGCAAGACCCTTAAACCTAAGTTTCTCCAGGGAGACTGTCCCCTGTAGTCAGGGAATGGAAGTCGCTTTGGATAAAAGCGTCTGCTGAATTGCATAAATGTAATGTATCATTTGTACACAATTTTATGCATTTGTTTTTTTTAGGCAATACTAAACATGGACATGCATAAACGCATAAGCAATTTATTATTACACTTTCAAGCCCAGTGACCTTTACAATTATTAGTCAGTGATTAACAATAAGTGAATAACTTGTTAAGAAGCACACATTTAAATAAGGTGTTTCCACTTGTGGTGCAGCCCAAAGTTGGACGCGTCTCCTTTTTTAATTACATTTTCTTCCTCATGCTCTCAGGACTAGACCCACATTTCTGTTGCAGAAACTGAAGTCACAACTCCTCCACTTTGACAAGACTTCACTTCTGAGTTGCATGCTCCAACTTTGATCGGCTCCCACAAAATTTGCCAAGGGATAGAGATGGAAAGCCACCTTACTGGTGACACACACACACACACACACACACACACACACACACACACACACACACACACACACACACATGCAGAAAAGTGCTAAAACCAGCTTTCAGCAAAAATGCCATGGGCGAGGAAGCTGAGACATCCTCTAAAGCACTGGTTGAACATGTTTGGCTAACAAGCATGCTGGCCCTGTTATTCTGTATGAATCCCAGGGCGAAAGCCTCATTCATTGACCCTCAGTTTGGATCTCATGGTCACACCGTTGCCATGGTCACCACAGGCTTGGCGCTCAACCTTGCCCCAGTGCACACCCCAGAGACGAGATGGAAATCCTAGTCAGGAAGCGGCATGTCCATCTGCAGTTGACATTTGACAAAAAATGATTTTGCTTTGGGACAGTCTGCTTGTTGGAGAAGAGTAAAGCACCAAATATAGCTGTGAGGACCTGATTTATAGAACAGAAATTATGCATTTACAATAGTAGCTGCTGAGTTACTGTGTCTGTGACACACACACACACACACACACACCCTTATATTATATAATTTATTTCTGACTATATAGTCTAAATGATGTACTTATACTTCACATGTACCTATATATTTTACCACGATTTTGCACATTTACCACGATTTTGCACAGTTTAAAAGTACTGCTATATGAACAAAAGTGCAATAAACACTTGAAATAAATAAGGAGTCTTATTTATTATTAACAGCAGCGTTCTCTTTAAACACAGTTACACAGCTGCATTTAAGAAATTTCTTGTAAATATCAACTTAAACATTAATGTAATCAAATCAAATATAAAACCAAAGCTATTTGCCACTGCAGGGCATTCAAGTTTTATCTAGTTTGTTATAGAAAAACAAGTTCCCCCCAGAGTCCAGAGCATGGGGGCAGAACCATTATAGCAGTTGCAAAGGAGGACCAACTCCATATGAATCTAGCAAATAAAATGAAATTATGCAAATTGCCGTATTTAATGGGTGCTTCTTTTCGTTAATAAAATCAACAAAACATAATTTGGCTTGCAGTATTGAAGTTTTAGCTGTTGGACCAAAGCCTCATATCTACATTTAAATATTTTTTGTGTACTTTAAAAATGCCATCTGCTCCCTTGTGTGGAAATTGATCATGATGAACTGAGGCTTGTGATCTTCAGCTGGACCAGCTGATCTTCCACCAGTCTTCAAGACCAGCCATTCTCCCACCAGCATTACAGACTAGACAGTCTTTCAGCAATCTTCCAAGCCACCTTGGACACTCCACAAGGTGACATGAACCACCTAGTATGACTGTGGCTTAATATCATTCATAGTAAGGAGGAGCACTGAATGGTTGAGTATTTTGACACAGCAGAAGTCTACATCCAGCCCTTCATCCGGTTCTTAGGTTTTAGGAGGCGGTAACAAGTAAGAACACTGGGAGCCTTAGACCCTGTAGCATTTGTGTTCAAGCAATCAAGTAAATGCTCCTAAAATGTTCTCGGAGACAACTCTTGACTAAAATATCGCCAAACTTTCTGCCTTTAACGAGACCTTGAGATTTCCAGGAAAAAAACGGCCAATAGTCAGCGGTCAGAGTTCCATGACTTAATTAGATGGTTGGAAGGAACAATGCTAATAGACTTGTCACCAGGCAGCATGTTAAAATAGAGCCTAATTAATAAAAAAATATACTGCGGAATTATGTAACTGGGTTCAGGGTGATTTGCTGAACATTTTCCATGCCTAATTATGTCTCTGGGTGAGCTACAGACAATTGGATTTTCAGCACTCCAGCTGGGACTCAGGGCGCCTCGGAATGTGTAAGATGGTAATAGTACCACTTAAGGGGCACTTACTGCTGGTGTTGGACCAGTGGGCTCAGTCCAAGGGCTTGCTGGGTAGTGACAGTTCTTTCTGAATGCAGTGATGCAACTGTGAAGATCAAGGCAACTTGCAGGAAGCAGTCTGGAAAACACTCCACTGCACATAAAGAGCTGTCCATGTGATGGTCCTGCTTGAACAAAGCATGGGTAGATGAAGGAAAATGTCCCCAATCTCCACAATGTCTATTTCCTGAAAAATAATACATTGTTTGGGGAAATAACAAAAAATTCTGTACATAGAAAAGAATGCACTTTGTATACATGCCTAATCTGACTCATTAAGGCACCTGGACAAATAACTGTTGTTCTCTATAAAACCAGGGTTACCATGTAACACATCCATCTAATCACTGACCCTCACATCCTTAGTTTGATCCTCAGTGATACAATGAGACCAAAACTGTCCTCACACTCTCTGGGTGGCTGGGATGGTTCCCCCTCTGTCCATAATTGCAAATAATTTACAATTATTATATTATTACTATATACATTTTAATTATTAATATACATTTCTTAGGATTATTATTAATCTACTCTATGTATGTATCAATATAAATTATTTATATACTGTATACATTTATTGTTACTAATAATAATAATAACTATAGTGTTGTTGTTATTATTATTATTATTATTATTATTATTATTATTATTATTATTATTGTCAGCAGCAGTATAGTTATTACTTGTATTATTGTTTATTCACAAAATGTATTAGAACTAATTTTATTGTCCTATCATAAATAGTATAGTTTTCTTTAACTAAAATTTTTTATAAAATTACAGAGGCAAAGCTGTGAAATGACATTGTCTTTAACAGTAGCCCAGCAGAAAGAGTACCAGTGGTCAGCATCCTTGATGGCCAGTAGCCAGTATGAACTGAGGAGTATGGGGTATAGATGAAAGGGCTGGTTATACAAGGAAAACACAGACAAGCCACTGGCAAAAGGCCTGCTATTACTCAGGCAGTGTGCTTCTGCTCTCTGTGTGACCCTCTGTATATGCTATTGCCTTTCTGCTGCTGACAGCTGAACCGATGGAGAAACAAAGTCACAGCAAGCAAACTCTTCTGAAGCTGCTTCTATCACCTCATCCCAAAACCAGGAGCATTATTCTGGCTGTAAAAAATGTGTCAGCAGCAGGTCACCGAACCATTGTTTTTTGTTGATTGATCACACAATTCATCATGTTACTAATACTGCACTGTAAAAATATATGAAGATTAAGAAATCTAACCCATTGTTAAGTAACTGATAATGCCTACGAGGCATTCATAGTGATATTTCAGTCTGCTGCCCATTATTGTACTGTAATGCTCTGTAAAGTACAGTATAATTGTAGCAGGGCTTTTGTTTTTTGGTCCCACTTCATATTTAAATGTATACTCTATAGTATAAATATTTACTACATATATTAATTGTAATTACTCACTAATAATACTGTTGCTTTCACTGGTCAAAGGCATTATGGTAGTTACAAGGTTAATATGCTCCATAAAATCATATTTTTACTGTATGCATTAAGCTATTAATGAACTTAAGGCTTCTAATTGATACAGGAAGAGCCTGTTAGCCTTTAAGCTAATGTTATCTGTTGACCCCATATATAGTCAATCAGACAAGACATGTTTGGAGTCCAAATTTTGCTTCTTGATGTTTAGAACCAGAGCAATGAGGCCCAAAAACTGCATTCATTAAGGTGGAGCAGACTTGCAGATGTGGCTGTCACGAGGTAGACAAAGATGACTGGATTGTAGCCCAGTTTATTGCACAGAGCCGGACATTTTACTCTGAGAATGCTCCGTATAAAGAGTGGAGATTCCCACCAAGGCGTCCTCGTTCTCTCTCACACACACACACAGTAATTACACTGATGCGAGTCATTTCCGATGCCTGTTGACGTCACGTTACCCGGTGTGTGTGATAGTGGCTAAGGATTTACTGTGAACATCAGCACTACAGGCATTTCAGATAACACCAGGCCAGTGTTCACACAGGTAGTTCAGTACCTTGAACACATCCACAAGTCTGCACCACCTCAATGAATTTCTGGATGAAGCTTTAACAGGCTGAGAGAACTTCTTGTTAAGTATTTTTTTGAGAAATTTTAAACGATTCAATGGTCAAAAGCAGTAAAAATCCCTTCTTTAAGATGCAATTATACACCATGGCATGATTTTACTGATGTGGAGTACTGGTCGGATCAGATTATAGGTCATGCTGGACTGGACAGTGTGACAGACCATCGAATGCTGAAGTATCTGTCAGACACAAGTAGTCAACAAGAGCAAAATTCACTGCTCTCTCCCAGCCTGAGCTTTGATTTCTGCTGAATTCTTAAGCTGTCTTACCGCTGATTACATTACGACTGATGTGGCTGCTCTGATTGTGGGCTTTGCAGCTCTACGGACTTGGCCAGATTGCGGGGATGACATTTCCATGTGGTGTAAGAAGCCCTAAATCTGAACAGGAAATCAGACCTTGTCTGACAAACATGAATGCAGTAGATTTAACACTTTACTGTGTGCTACATGGCAACAGTGGAACTTTGGACTCTTTTACTGTTCATGTACAGAGGCACGGTTAACAGTTCCATTTAGCTATTTGCAAGGATGTAACGTGTAATTTGAGCTGTCTGAACAACTTCCTGAGGAACCTTTCTGAACATCTTCCAAGCTGACAAAATAAAATTGTACTTTGTTTTTAGCTGATCAAATGAGACACATCTTGTAAATTGACAGAAACAATGGTTTCTGCATACTTTTTAATCTTTTGACACTGGTATGTTGTTTATAGACTAGTATCTATGATTTCAGTGTTTAGGCGTCTGTATTGAGGTTATTAATGGACTGCACCAGTCCAGTGCTACATCAGTCCATTACCTTTGCACCTCATCGCTATACACTGCCTTGTTGTTCCTACTGAACCATGCACCACTGCGCTCAGAATAGTGGTGCTGTAGATGTTGCTCCCGATCCTGACTAACTGAGGTCTCCTAGTCTGGAACTCCAGGATTCAGTTGCAGAGGGAGTCGTTCAGGCCCAGCAGTCACAGCTTTTTAATAAATGCTGAGGAAGGATGGGGTTGAATGTTGAAGTTTATAAGCACCGTTCTCAAATAAGTGTAATTTTTGTCCAGAAGAGAGAGGAGGGCAGGTGAAGGATGGTGGTGATGGCATCATCCGTTGCATGACTGGGATTGCCTGCATGGGTACATGCAAACTGCAGGGAGTCCAGTGAGAGGGCAGTTATATTTATATGTATCTTTTGATGAGCCCCTCAATTCACTCCATTATGAAGGTTGTGACTGCGACGGGACAGTAGTCATTGTGGGAGGACACTGACAACTCCTTTAATGTGATGATGTTTGTGTGACTGTGAGCACAGAGGTGAATTTTTGTGGTACATAAAATGGTCTACTTCTACCAGTCACAAACACCAGCAGCAATGAGCTGTAACTAGAGACTAATACAGTAATCATACACCATTCAGTTTTATGAAACACAAGCCCCTCTTCCGGTTTGTTGGGACAGAGCTGTATTTATTTCCAATCAGAATGTAATCAAGCCACTGAATGTCGCTGTCAGGAATGCTGTTACTAAGCCATGTCTCCATAAAAAGCGAAAACACAGCAGTCTCTAAACTTATGCTGGGTAGTCCGTTGGAGTCAAATGAAGTGCATTTTATTGTCCAGTGAGTAAACACTGGCAAGTGGAAAGGACGGAATAGCTGGCAGGGAAGTGTTAACTCTTAGCCTAGCACTAAGGCTTCCACTTCCTTGCACACAGCTTGCTATGTCCTGACCCCCACCAATTAGCCGTGGGTCTGATCACGTGGCACATTAAAGTCATGTAGTTTGTCCAGCAGCCCATCATCTAGTGGATATCTCCTATTCTGTCCCATCCTTGCTGTCCCTGGTGCTCTTGCCTCTGGATGACTAAGCCTGACCCTGTTTATGTTAACCAACACTCAGGACTCACTTCACCTGTCCCTTGTTGATTTGTTTTCATCTGTTTCTCATTTCCTCCCTCACTATTTATGATTTGAAGAGTCACTGTCTGTTCTGTCATACTTACCTCATATATGCTGCCTCCCCAGCTGTCTCCCTGTACCCTCCTGATCCCTGCCATGCTCACCCTTTTCCTTCCTCACACCAGCTGGAGTGTCTGCCTTCATCTTGCTGACTTCCTGTGTTACATAACATTAGATTACATTCACTTGACAGACACTTTCATAGCAACTTACAATATGAATAAAGTTTTAGGACCGTGTGAGCACCAGAGGAGAGTACTAAGTGCTGAAATATTTATGTAGGAGTAGCGCATGAAGATAGATTCAGAATCAGAACCAGAATCATAAAACTTCACTGATCCCAGATACTGCATTGGGAAGTGATGCTCCCTGAATAGGTTTCAGGAGTTTTTTGAAGCTAGAGACGGATTCTGCTGCTCTTGGCTTAGACGGCTCATTCCACCAGGAGGGAACCACAAAAGAGAAGAGCCTGGACCAGAAGTGGGTAGAGTAGCCAATAATTGTACTCAAGTACGAGTATTGTTACTTGTTGTTTCAATAATTAGAGCGTGAATGTAATCAAATAGCCAAAAACATAAAATAGCAATGTGCAAGTTCTTTAACTAAAACTATAATAAATAACATTTTTACAAGATGACTAAAATAGCATTACATAAAATATAAATGAATATAAATTAAGGCAAATTCAACCACAAGAAATGGTAATAACCTCTTAACTTCAGCACAATAGGCTCAACAGACAAAGATTATACAGAGGAACACAACAAGGCAGCCTGTGCATGCCGAGGTCTCTGTGTCTATAAACTGTGTGCGTGTGTGTGTTTTGCTGAAAATCGAAGTGTTTAGGAGCATTTATTGAGGTAATTTATGGACTAAGATCTCCTATTGTAGTACATTTTTGGGGGCTTGTAATGGACTAATGTTATCAGGGTTGCTGTCAAAAATCAGCCTGACTGTACAAAATGAACATATGCAAAGCAAAAGAGCCTAAATGTGCAAATCAGAAGAACCTAGGGCTCAACATAGCAAACCAGAAGTATGAGGTATGAGGACCTGGCCGCTTACTCACAGATGACTTAACCCCCACCATAAATAAGTCCTCCTGTATCGTGCATGTTACCTCTCTTATAAATCAGTACTTGCCTCTCTCGACACCTGCTCATCAATGTTTTCCCCTTGGGCTCACCTTCTATTTGTTGTAGTAATTCACGGGAAAATACATGGTGTTTCCTCTGCTGCAAGGTCTTAACAGTAAGGATATGTGGATTCACACACACTGGGCCCCGTTTGCACTGCTGTGCCTAATAAAACTACTGTATGGTAGAGTGTACAACACTAAAATTAACAGTGCAGTATACATGCAAATGTACGGAATCACACTGACGCCGTTAATCCACCATGTACCAGGTCGGGCGGTGGCATACATCATTAAGTCAAGTTTCCCCTTGAAAATACACTTAAGTGAATTTTACAGTTCGATCATACTAAATCAGATTGCAGTGAAATGAGAATAACTCAACAATGTGGTCGTTCAACATTGCAAATCCTGTATGCCATGTTGGAGCAGGGTGCCAGATGACTGGAGTCTTGTTTGAGCTCAGTAAGTGGTGCATTAATCACCGGACAGAGGACAAATGTCTAATTTTAATGTTAAATGGGCTGTAATTGAACGCAAGCACTACTCCTTCCCCTGAAACTACAAAATGTCTTTATGAAATATATATTCATCATGTGTGCCCAGTACAAATTGCCATTGTTTCCCCGTTCTGTTAAAGTGCACCTTCAGCAGACGAGTCTACTTTATCAAAAAACCCAAAACGGTAGCTTCACCTTGCTGGTAAGGGCTTGTTCATGCTCAGTATGTGTTGGCCATCCTCTAGCCCTCACGTTTCTAACCTCAGAGTGGCTCTTGATTGGAATGTTTTATATAGGACTTCACTCTTCACCTAGCAATGACATCTGATCAGTAGAGGTACTTTAGGCAGAAATTGACCTGTGGTCAGTAGGGTAGAGAGAGACTGATATATTGTACAGCAACAACAAGGCTACATTATGTACATGTAGTGAGTCAAAACACAAGGTTGGGTATGTCAATTATAATGGCCAATAAGTGGAAGTGCCAGGTGGGTGTTTTTAATCAAGTGGATAGTGAGTGAATTGTTGTTCCTGGTTTATTAGCACACATTTCAGAAAAGAAGCTTTGCCATACAAAGACAGTTACCAAAGTGAAATGTTGTTTATTCACTGCGGTTGCCTACTACTTACATTTAATGCATTAGTTATCATTTTTGTCCTCTATTTCCTTTGAGGCGTTGACAGGTACATAAAGAGATAAAAAAAACATATTTGTGGCTCTCAGCGGTCATCAAACACAGTCTTGCTTTGAATTCCTAATAAAGGCCCACTGTCTTCTTTGCTTTCCACCTCAGCGTATACTGAGGCCATGGCCCCGGTTAAAAGCCAACAGCGCAGAGGCTGTCTTGCTGGTGGCAGGTGCTGCTTTTTTGCTTAAAGATCATACCTGCTGAGATGCTGCTGGGGACTGATCAACAGCATCCTGCCTTCCTCTGCACTGCGCTAGAAGTGACTCCAGTCAGCCTTGGCTTAATGCTGTCTGAAGTGTTAGTTTCTCACAGAGAGAGTTTTTTTTTCCTTCTTACATTTTTCAATGGCACCTCTCAACCTGGCAGGGATGACATGGGTTCAAGATGTTTTTTCCCTTGATAGGACAAGCAATAAGATAAGATCAGTTGGACAGAGCACTGATTGTCACAATGACTGTGGGTGTCAGGAGAGAGGCGGACAGAGGCAAGCAATCGATGGGAGATCATGGGTACACGGCAGTGTTGGATGTAGAGTTGTTGAGAGAGAGCCATATGTGATCTTCCTCAAGCAGCTCAAATTCTAACATTGTCCCTGCAAAAGATGTCTCTTCTGATCTCCACGGTTGATAGTTTCTCCATAAGACACCAAAGAGGCTTTATTGGTCCCTGCATAACACTATTGGGGGTTTATTAAGGTTTATTTATTCAGGAATGCCTACAGCAGACACTTCTAATTCGTTTCTTCACCCTGCTTTAGTCAGTCTGACCCATATTAGATCATAATTGGATTATAAAACCATTCATTTGTTATGTGAAACCATTCATAATTGGGCTTTTGTTTGTAATAATGCACAGTAGCTATTACATTTCCACCAGGCAGTGAATCTGTGCAGAACTTTCAGGGTGGTACATGTGATTAACGCCAAGGATCATTTGTGTCGTGAAAAGCAGTTTTGTTTGTTCTGAGCTCTTAAGACTCATTGGCTGTAAAACTACAAAGAAAAAATATTCAAATGAAATTACATAAAGGACAAATGTGATTTATATATTATCTTTCTTGAAATAAGTGGCGTACCAATGTAAAAAATTCCATTCCTTCACCCAGTGAACCTCCCTCTGGGATTCCTAACAACTCCCATCACTTGGAACTTGCTGAAGGTGGGAAATGAATACAGAACATAAAACAGGGGACAAAGTAGGTAATGAAGTGTGTGTGAGTGTGTGTGTAAATATGTGTGTATTGTGTTCTTGTTAACCTTCCACAGCAGATGATTTTCTCTCCTGGGAAGCCCTATAGGTAAGAGAAGTGCGGTGAGAGCACAGCGGGACCACCAGCAAACGTAATGGTCTGTGGACAAGTTTTAGGCTCTCAGTCTGCCTTCTATATAGAGAGAAAAATCTGTCATTTTGCAAGGCTGTGAATGCTTAAGTAGATTCCAGCTCTGGGGCATGTGACAGAGAGAAATGGAGAGAAATAAAACAATAGATATCAGGACCAAAAATAGCATTAATTTAGTTGTCAAGTTGAGATATTCTGTAGCATAACACTGATGGACAGAATTAATGATTTTGTGTGTCATTTGTGTGTAATTTTGCTTCTCATCCATCAAAAGGCAAGGCTGTAGGAGGTGAGTATGCATCTTCATGGGGTAATTGTTCATTTCATTTTGAGAGCCATTAAGAAATTGTTTCACCACTTGCTATCCTACCGTCCCGGTACGAGAACAATAGAACCTGATTGGCACACATTTAAAATACCTTATTTTAAAAACTATTGTACCTGGTTTCATGATCACTGTTGCATTGCTGGGCTTCCTTGGGCTCTGCTCAGCTGCAGCTGTTCTCCTCTTGGTCACGCATGACGAGTGGGCACAATCTGTGGAAATGTCTTTCATGCTTCCAAACGCATCCCTCACACATCCCGGCGCACCTTGTGGCAATGTAAACATGTTCTGCATGCTTGGAGAGTATCATTTTTTTCTCAGCCGTGACTGTGAAGGGTGTGGAGTTATTGTTGGAATAAACCCATTATTGATGGAAAGAGCTCTGTGCCTAAACATGCTGCAGACATTGAAGAATGTGATCATAAGAAGGAGAATTGTGTTCTTTCTTCTCTGCCTCTTGGCTCAAAAATCACATTAGTTCAGATATATTTAATAATTTACTGTCATACATGCTTTGGAAGTGTAGGCCATTTCTGTTTGTATGATCCTCATTTTGATTGGATGGTCCTCGTTTTTTTTCCAGTTATGAACCTAGAGCTCCATTAATAACTGTCTGAGATAAAAATGGAATAATTTGCCCATCACTCAAAAGTAATGGTAGCAATGAATGGCACTATCATATATATATA
>JBBJLR010019792.1:0-13216 GCA_037577145.1 Brachypetersius gabonensis
GTGTGTGTGTGTGTGTGTGTGTGTGTGTGTGTGTGTGTGTGTGTGTGTGTGTGTGTGTGTGTGTGTGCGCACAGTGGGAAGCTCCATCGCAGAAGAGTCCTCCTTGACGCAGTGACTCACTTGCTCACATCCACACGAGTCACTGCTGAGGTGCCTTGAATGTTCTTATTTGCCTGTGTTTGTGAGAGCGAGAGAGTGAGTGTGGTTGTGTGTGTGTGTGTGTGTGTGTGTGTGTGTGTGTGTGTGTTTGACAGGAAGACAGAAAAAGTAAATAACTCGCAGAAAGAGTGAAAGTTCTCACCGAAAAAATGGAGTTGCACTTTAAAGGAACCCTTCATCATTTTTCAGTCCAGCCTCTACCTGAGATCACAAACTTCTCCAAATAGTTTCTCCAATTAGAATAACAGTGATTGGGCAGTTTACTCCAACTGTGTACTCTTGGTTACCACAGAGAGTGATCTCACATGTCCCTGTGTTTAGAACAAATACCTGTTGAATCAGTACATATTTAATGAAAAGTGTCTTCACCATCTGCACTTAAAAGGACACCTGTAGATACTCTTTGTCCATCACTTTGACTTCACTCTGACTTAACACACAGTAAAATATGTACTCATTATTCAAATCACTCACTAACCAGCTTCTTTACTTTTAGTATCAATTCCTGCTGTGCATATTTTGCTATGCCCTGGTCCAGATCTCTAACGTCTCCAAAAAATTTGTTAACATGTTAACTGCATTGTGGCATAAAAGGGCAATAGATAAGATCATTAAGGAAGACTAGTGTGACAGTATATGTCTGCAGTTAAAAAAGTAAGGAGGCAAATGGGCTCGTATGTTTCTGCAGGAAAGTATGGAATTCTTTTAATGAGGAAACAAGTGACACCCTAGGAACGTCCACAGGTGACATCAGATTCATTCACAACTGATCATGGAAAAATGATAACGAAGCAAAGGTACTTTTCATGTGTCTGACTGTAATGCCATGGAGCAAAATATTCAATCATAATAAATTATATAAACTGAGGAATTTGCAGGGATTGAGTGCTGCGCTCCTGGCGAGTGCAGTTTTTTCTGATCTAACGAGGCCCCCTGGTGGTCACATGAGGCACAACACAAAAAGAGCACTGAGTAGGTTTGAGTTGAAGTCAAAATTAAAGACGAAATTAAGTCTTTTAGACACAACAGTAAGTCACAGGTGGGTAGTACTTAATTGTATTTACTCGAGTACAATGTGATACATTTGTACTTACTAGATAATACTTTACCTTCAAATATATCTGCGAAGTGAAAAACCAACTTTTTGTAGCAACGTTTTACTAACTTTTTCTGTTACTTTAATTTATTAATGTTTAATTTACTTTACTTTGTTATTTGAGTCATCATTTCACTATAGTGACTATGATAACTCTTAAGTAATACGTTTAATTAAATATGGAAATTAGACATCTGATGATGATTTAGACAGTTCAGTGCGAAATAGTAGGCATAACTGGTTTATATTCACAATTGTATGTCCTTTGGTCCTGTTATTTGCAATACTTGATCATTTTCCTCAGTAAATAAACTGTCTGTACAAGTAAAAAAAATCTCATGTGTTTAGCCGAGTTCTCTTTGTCTGCTTCTGGGACTTCTGTGATGAAAATGTCATATTTATGCAGAAATATAAACAATTCTAGAGGATTCACAAGTTTTCAAGCTGTATATTTGTTTAATTACCGTAAACATAATGAATAATTATTTACATGACCAAATTTAACCCCTACCAGTTTAACAGGCTATGTTGCTGTGTCATTAAGACTGGCATATGCAAAAGACTTCTGTTCTCATTGGCTGCTCTGTACTGTGTATTTTAGTCCTTAGTCTCAGTGTTTGTGTATCATAAGGCATTCGGGGCAGCAGTAGGTCCTAAATGGCTATAAATGCTCGAGATTTAAGTCTTGGACACGGTTTTATGGTAGTTTTGAGAAATTTTGGCCTAAAACACATTCATTGCTTTATGAATGGTGCTGTTTAGGAATGGTGGCAGTTGCGGTTATAAAGGAGGCATTAACCTCTGTAGAAGAAGAGGAAAGCTGTGAGGATGCCCCCCACACACACCCCCTCATCATCACACACCAGGTTGTGTAACAGGGTCTGTCCCCCTGACGTCAGTCAGAGACACTCACAACAAACTCGGCTGCTCTGCAGTCTCTGGGGGACAGAGAGAGAGATAGAAAGGGAGAGAGGGAGAGAGGGGGGGAGATGAGAGACAGAGAGAGAAATAGAGACATAGAGAGAGAGAGAGAGAGCACGCATAGCATCCTGGCTGAATCCTGCAGGCAAGATTCAGGTGTTAAGGGGGCTATTGTTATCATCTTCAATTGTGTGACATATGTGAGTCATAAATATGGCTTGAGACGCAACTCAACTTGATCAAAGACTTGGAGGTTTATGACTTGACACAAAGTGGAATAACTGTTTAGAATTTTTTCAGAAAAATGACATCCAACAAATTAAACTCAAGTATGTTTGGTAACAGCAATGTTGTCAGTGGCCATGATTATGTTTTGCGTATTGCATTTCGGAGGACAAGTGATTTAGTGTGACAATGTCACAGTATCAGCTAATTCGTCATTGTCCTTAAACAAAATGTGAGCTCCATTAATTAGAAAAATATTAACAGCTTCTGTGCAAACCTTTTGTCAGAATGCATGTTATGACATCCCTTTTTTGTTGCTTTTAAGCATAGGTAAAAGCAGCTAATTAGTGTCATTGTCATGTGACAATTGAAAACATGCAGTATATAATGCCATAATAGAGTTTAAGGCCACTATCTATCAGTTTTACTGCTTGTTGGGTGGGCGGGACAGACTTAAGACTGGGTTGAAGTTGGGTGTAACGGTTCAAGACTTATCTAACTCTTATATAACCTCTGTTACAAAACATAGATTTGTAACAGACACTGTTTGCATAGATAACAGTGTATCTTGCAGCACTAATCAAGTCTATATGAGAATACTTAACACTAGTTAATTCTGGTGTTTAATGCCTCAGGCAGGTAGTTTTCAATGGTGTGTGACTTGTGGCTCCAGTGTAAAACTAGAGAAGCAACTGTCAGACATTGAACAAGGGTTGGTTGAAAACCACGTTTTAGTATATTTCGGCCAAAACCACTTCTTTAAGTGGCCATCTCCAGGATAAAGAAGCGAGTCTGGAGAGTGTGTTAGAGCAGCGACAGAGACATCTGAGCGTAAAAGCTCGGGTAGCTTATTACAGAGCCCTGCTGTTGTGTGCTAATATTTTATAAACCCGAGAGGAGACTGAGATAAACAGCATCAATCACCGACAGCTAGGGGCCTCATTTGTGGCCGAATTAAATCAAAGCTCTGACCCCACTGCCCTTCAACAACAGTGGCAGAAACCTGAGCTGGTAACCTGAGATTTGTTCATTCCAGCTGAAAAGTCAAAACTTTTTCGCTCTAATAATGCATTGTTTGATTAATGCGCTAGTCACGCCGGTGAGAGCCCAAATCTCTGAAACACAGACTGAAACCATAATAAGCTTAAGGATAACTGACTTTAGAATTGAATGATATTTTGGAAAAGGAACATTATGACAAATGTTGATGTTGAAATACAATATATACCCAGAATTATCACAAGAGCAATGAGAAGATGCGGATGAAATATCAATGCAATGACATTGCTGCAGCAATACAACCTTATGGCATGATGTAACCATGTAATGCTTTGACTCATCCCTTCACCTTAGGCCTGTGCTGGTAATTGAATCCTGTTCGATTTCGATGTATGGCAAAACCAGGTTTTGCAAAACTGAAACTTGAACCCACTTTATTTCTGTATACTCCCCCTTCTAAAAATGACCACGAGAGAAAGTGTTACTATGATTATTATTTCTGCAAGTGGCGCCTCTGATGTACCCTTGGGGAAAGTACTGTCCCCACACACTGCTCCCTGGGCACCGTGATCCTGGCTGCCCGCTGTTTCACGTAGTCAATGGGTTAAATGCAGAATTTCGTGCTGTTCACAGTGTGCTATGATGTGTCCACGTACGACAGAATGGTCTGTCCACGTACGACAGAATGGTCTGTCATGCTACTTTTTTGCTACTTTAAATAGCAAAGTATGATTACAAGCTTATATGAGTAATATATTATGTCATTTTACCTCCAATTTAGTCTTTACCTCCTTTTAGTCTTTTAATTCTCACATTGTCAGTGTGAAGATTCCATTAAACCACATTTGTGTTTGTAAGCACAAGAGGATGTATCTTTTATTTATATTTGGACTTGGCGTTGGCCTACTCTCATACTTAATTAGATTCCCTTTGTCTTGCTGCCTTGTCTCATTCTCAGCTGGACTCAGACTTGACTCGATCTCGTCCTTATTTGGACTCCATCTCGACTTGGTCTTTAACTTGACTGGGTCTTACAATCATTTGGACTCATTCTCGCTCTTATTTTGACTTGGTCTTGGTCCCCTTTTGATCCCCCTTTTTTTAACTCAAATAATCATAGTTTTAGACTCAAACTTGGTCTTAAACACAGCCTTAGGCCTCGTCCACACGGACGCTCGAAATGAACACGCTCTGAACTCCATAGACGTTTTTGTGGTGTTTGGTAGCGATGCTTGATCAACGTCAGCAAGGCGTTCGACTGGCGTCTGACGGCGTTTAACCCCAGCCTGATGCCCAATCTGTAGTTTCGTGTATTATTTTGACGACAAGAAAACGTTGCATGCAGCGTTTATTTGATGCCATCCGAACGCCGGTGCTGAACGCCGTGTGGACGCTTTGATTTGCTTCAATGAGCAGAAAAACTGCCGCCGTTCAATAGGCGCTCACCTGGCGTCACGAACGCCAGAAAAACGCCTGGTTCAGACGTCCGTGTGAACGAGGCCTTAGAGATAAATTTTAGTTTATAGTTAGTCTTTTATAATCTTATATCTTTCAGCTTTAAAAGAGGGAGTTTGCAAAGAGTTTGTGACATGTAACTAAATGAGAACAAATTCATATGTTCAAAGTTTTGCCTTATTACATTTATACAAGCATGGCATAAAAATGAACTTGCATTTATCAGTGCTCTCAATGAGACACATTTTATAAGGTAACTGTGCTTTGTACTGTGTCTTTTAGTGTGTTGTTATGGTTTACAAGACATGATGCAAGCCATAAACTAAGGATTTTTAATTTAGTGTTAAATGACCAGGCTGTCTCCGGCCTACAGAGTCCAAAAAATGTCTGTAATTGATCAGAATGCTAACAGCACCCAATATAGCATACAATGATTACGGGGCTTAAGGTTGTGAATTTAACATGTGGAGATGCCACAGACAATTGTCCAAGAGAACATAATTGGCCTCAGTTTCTCCTTGCTCAGAGGCCTAGTGGTGGTATGCTGATGATAGGATTTGAACCTATGACCTCTTGCTCCAGAGGCAAGTATGCTTAACCATAGCACCCCATTCCCCACCTTTCCTCTTTATTAATCGTGTGATTAGAGGTGAAAAATCTAGTGGATGAAATTGGATAAACTGTGGGAAACCAATTCAAAGAATACAAAAACAGTGATTGGTTTGAAGGCTTATTTGCATATTGCAGGAGTCAATGTAATTCATGTGCATTAACATGACTTAGTGACATGATGGCACAAATGGGGATGGCATGATCTTAGTTATTACTGCACCTTTGTCTAAAATTTTAGAAACGCTATTGTCTGAATCACGCTGCATATATCTAATTTTCTTTGAGTGCATTGTAATTATGCTGAATAGAAGATTTGTGAAGAGGCCTTGAGATGTTGTTTCTGGAGAGCTCTTACACTAGAGGGTTCTTCAACAACAAAACTCTGCTCCACAATGTGTCCTTTCATTATGCCAAAGGAGTGTGGCAAGAGAAATGCTTGTGGAGTGTTAGCATAACAGAGAAGGCACAGGCACAGTCTGATTTTCTGATGTGTAGCGCTGAGAGATTGTATAAGGACACAACCAAGTACAGCCTTGGACTACAATAGGCTTTGCTAGGGATGACTAAGGGATGTCTTATAAATTAGAATTTTATGGAAATTCAGCTAAATGCTTTAGTATCTGCTAATCCAACCTAAAAAGGCATAAGGCATACATCTACCAGTGAACTTATTATATTCAGAGTAATTTTTGAACTGTTTCAATATAATAAAAAAAAAAGTTATTATAGTTATTAGTGACCCTGAATTTCTCATTCTGTGCAGGCTCTTGTTTACCAGTGAGACAGCCCTGTTCTTGATGAGCAAAAATGACTTACACTTTTCCAGAGCATCCATAGCGGCACCCATCTCAGCTTGCTGGATGCTGTTTGGAGAAAAGGAAAAAGAAACATTAACAAAATAGAATAAGAGAGGGGGAGAGAGAATGAAAGACAGGGAGAGAAAGATGCACATTTGGTACCGCACTGATGCGAACAGGGGAGGATAGTGGGGATTTAAAAAAGTGTTAGATGAAGCTGTTTTTGTCCCTGTGTATAGAGAGAGTGGTGTTATTGAATGAAGATGCTCTATGAAAAGGTAAAGCTGTGGGGGCCACTGAACCTGCGAACGCTGTTTATGCAGTCTCTCCAGTAGCTTACTGTGCATATCTATTATGTATTATGCGATCATAGTACAAATGCAGTGGAAACTTAGCGTTGGGTAAATACTGTTAAGGATGGGTGAATAAGAAAGACAGAGAGAAAGAAAGAAATAAGGAAAGAGGTAGAGACCGAGACTGACAAAAGAAATCTTGCCAGCTTAGAAAAAGAGAGGGCCTGCAGGAAAGCCATTCAAATAGAGTGTAAGGGATATAGACAGGATTTAAGGTTTGATTTCTTTCATCTATATTTTACCTTTACCTTTCAGCACACCATGAGCCATTTGGCAAACCCTTCATGTTTGCCCCATGGCTCAAACAGGTCTGTTGTTCTCTTATATTTCCTCTCATCTTCTCTTCCCTAGATCCATCAACCAGTTTTACTCTGTAGATGAACTAATATGCTTCCCATCCCCAGATGTTTACAAAACAGTAATTCCCCGCTTTTTACAGGAGTTACATTCCAAGAGCAACCATGTCTTGTGTTTGTCAAAAAAATGCCTTAAAATGTCTAATTTAATAGTGTAAACCCTAATTATGGCCCAAATATGAGGACATCAGCCAATAACTGGAAATTAAGCTGAATTTATATTTGAATTACTATTAATGTTTGTAGCAAATCATATATTTTTAATCATAAAGAAAAGAAAATTATAAAAAAAAAAACATACTGCCATGAAATAAAAAAGCAAAAAAAAAACAAAAACGGGAAATTTGCAGGTTTCGCATTGTTTTGGAGATTTTCACGTAAAACCATCAGCTTCGTTCTCAAAAAAAATCTGCGTGTGGCTAGATCTGAGGGTCCTGATCCGCGTAAGGGAGACTACTGTAATTCAATAATATGGTTTGCCATATACTCCAACTGTAGTCCAAATCCTTCCTGAATTTGACTGAAGTCTAACAAAATTCTGTCTGAATTTAGGTTCTGAGACAACTTTTGCTGAACCTGAACAAGAAAAAAAAAAAAAAAAAAAATAAAAAAAAATCAGATCTGGAACCTGGCAAAATTCTTGAAGGGTTCTTTGGTCCAGGAGAGAAAAATCCCTGCTATAATGGTTTCGGTGCCCATGCTCTGGGCTCTGAGGGTAACGAACGAACTACATACAATGTTAATGCTCTGTCAGGCATTATCACATCAATGTTGGAATTTTAAACTTAAAGGGAATGCTGCTGTTATAAAGCGTGCGTTTAAACATTTGTTTGAAACAAATGTTATTTTGTTCGTATAGGAGTACTTTTAATATAAAAGTGTGCAATACACTACTTTCATATTCAACACTGAATTTTGCAAATAACAATGTGAGTAATCTCAGAAAAATCATGCAAATAATCACAATAAAAAATGTAAATATACACACACGTGCACTGAGTGAGCATGAGGGTATTTGTACCTGGGTCCTTTACCGCAGCCTATCCGCTCCCCTTTAAAGTACACAGCCACAGTGTAGGTCCGAGCGTGGGATGGTCCAACTGTCTGCAGTGTTCTAAAAAAACATGAACATAAAACATGAAAGTATGAACATAAACAGTAATGTTTGTAAACAGATCAAGAAAGAAGCAGTGCAAGGCTCAACTTGGTTACAAGAGGTTAGCGAGAGAAAAAGGAAGGAAAAAAAAGAGATAGGGACAAAAGCCCAACAATGAGCTGAGAGATGGGAAGAAAGGTGAGAGAAAGAAAGCTCAAGGTAAAGGATGATGAAAACAACTGAAATAGGCATAGAAGCAACTTGGAAAGCTCAAGGACGGTGGCATTATGTGTCCAAAATGGAGATGGAGTGGGCATTATTTGAGTGATAAATTACTTTGGAAAGTTCATGGGCTGTGTATAGCTAAAAACAACAGGCTTGATTATGTGAAAAAAAAAAAAACTGATTCCATCCCAAGCCGGAAGCAATTTCCCCACATTAGTGAGTAATGAGTAAACCATTCCATCCACAGACAGAAAAAAGCACCACAGGTTTTAAAACATAATGACACATATATATATATATATATATATACACATATACATACATACACACACACACACACACACACACACACACATATATATACACATTATATATATATATATATATATATATATACATACGCACACACGCAGGCACAGATATAGTGATGCATAGCAGAAAAGAGGAAAACATATTCTCCACACTGGACCCTTGATGGCTATTGACTGTGTTAGTTGTCAAGACTGAGACATCTGCAATTTACACACACACACACACACACACACCCCTTTGCTTTTTCATATCGGATAGGCATGTTTGTGGTTGGTAGGCTGTGTCACACTGAGAGGCAGAATCTTCTTGCCTATCTACTACCCACCCACATGATGGAAGAGCAGAATGTAGATGTGCCCGTGTGTTTCAGTATCAAATGTCTTCTATTCTCGTGTGTTTGTGTGTGAGTCATCACACAAGTGAACACGAATGTCATTTCAAAGTCTTTTCTATCTAAGCCATTCCCAAGCCGACTGACAGGTTAGTCTAGTAGAGTTTGAGCCAGAACCTTATTTTTATTACATTAACCACAAAAATAAGAAACCAATTTGGGTGCCTCTCTGTCTGGGAAAAAGTTTCGGTACACTCCAAGTATTGGCAACCCTTTTTAGGATGTATTGTTTTAACAGTAACCCTCACCCATAAAACCACAATAACCACCTAGCAAATCCTTAGCAAACACTTAGAACATCACAGAAACCACCTAGCAAAACCACAGCAAACACTACAGAAACCAGAGTAACCAGCTAGCTACAGCACAGTAACCACCTAGAAACAACCAGTTATCACAGCAACCGCGCAATCACACTTTGATTTTTAAGAAAAGCATTCAACACAATGAAGCATTGCTACATTAAAGATTTTTGAACATAGGCCATGCGCCACACACCTTTTTACAGCAAACGATAGCTGACGTTAACTAGCTAAATAAATAAACTTGCAATGCAATATAGAAGCAAATCAGACTCAAAAGACCATACAAGCTGAATTACGAGTAAACACCAGTTAAAAGAATTAGGTGCTGTGAGGCAAACGATTCCTCACTTCAAAACGCAGAGCATGGTGCAGATCCAAACTCATTTAATTAATGAAGACTTTGTAATATTACACCCTGCTGATCAGCACCCTTCATCCATGGCTGGAACATGTTTTCATGTACCTACATGCCATGCACAATCAGTTTTACACAGGATGCTGCTAACGTACAGTACAATTTGTTTTGACTGGTGCCAGTAGTGAGTAGTGTGTTGCTCTGTTTTTGTAGACATGTAGGTGCTATTTAAGGCTTGTCCTCACAGCTCTTGCTCTCTGCTACACAAACGTACAGCTAAGGATAGATGAGCTTGGCTGAATCATTTTCTCCGTCTCCACCTTGACTGTCAAAGTGTCAAAAGCCAGCTTCATGACTCGAAGTGCCACAGCAAACACCCAATGAATCAATAAAAAAATTATTTTCCTAATTATTTTCAACTATTTTGTTGTTGCTGCCTGGTTTTACTGAATAATAGGAACAACCCACAAGATCAAACGGAGATCTTGGAGATGCTCTTGGAGATGTGAGGAAATGCTTTGACCCAGCCATGTACCATCACAATCCATTTTGTTTAAGTTACTTACACTTGACCGTTTTTTTGTTTCCAAAACTTGACCATTCACATTTAAGTTAAGAGTAAAGCGTAAAGTAAGATTTCCATTTGTCATATATGAACACACCACAACAAAATTGAACCCTTCTCCAAATGAAGCTGTGGGCAGCCAGGAACAGTCGCCCAGGGAGCAGTGCGTGAGGACAGTATCTTGCTCAAGGGTACCTCAGTGATGTCCCAAAAGTTTTGGGATTCAAACCCATGACCTTCTGACTGCAGGAGGCACTGGAGATTTTCCATTAACCACAGCAGGCACATGTTGCTTCAAAAAAAGATCTGTATAATTTTACAAATAAATCTGTATAATTTTACAAAAAAAAGTCTTCTGTCTACATTGTTTGGTTTTTGTTAAAAAAATAATCACAACATGGTACACAATACTGTGGTAATGAAGGCATGTGGGGACAGGTCAGAGCTGACTGAGGTGGAAACTCGAGGTGGCATTACAGTAGCAATGGAGCTTGCAAAACCAAAACTGACCCACTAGCACTATTCCCAGAGCAAGACTGAGTTAACTAGGCCCCGCAGAAAAGGGTCTTAAAACAATAGCAAAGGCTATATATAACACACAGTTTCAACAGTGTGACGGCCAAAGAGCAGAGGCTCAATACTCCTATGACTTCTTTTTCTGCGCACATCTGATTGCATGGTATAACTGTAACGCAGGTAAACCTTGGAATATGACAAAAAGAGAAAGCTAACAGACACCTAGAGTTCTGAGAATAGCCCACCATTTATTAACTACTTTATTAAATGTTACTGAAATAGTATTTAGGCTTTATTGAGGTTCCGATGGATATGCTTTCAGTCTAAAAGGGTTAGGTTTGTTGGCATAAACAGGTAAATAACACTAAAAACGGTATTTCAGCAAGTTTTAGATTCTTATCCAGCAGCACTAACATATCTGTCAATGATAGACACTGCTGAAAGAGAACTTCTAAAGTATTTCAGGATAGGAACGCACAGTCCACAGTTTTGACCCAGTCATCACAGGGCTCTGCCGTTTTCTGAATTCTTCATCATTAAGCTCCCAGAATGGAAACGGCAGTCAAAGGAGCATCATCTCTTTGTTTGTTGAAAAGCTGGAAAAGTACTTTTCCACAATTTCAGCATTTTTTAGAACCGTTACGAAGATACAAAAACAAAAACACCCACCACTAACAAGAGAATTACGCCACAGATAATTAAAAAAATTAGAGGGATTAGCTAAACGGACTTTCACAAACAAATTTCTTTTACAAATAAGATCTCAAAAGACAGAGTTATGTCAGACTTTCACAAATGTATTACATTTTGATATGTTTAAAGATCTCAATTTATAGAGATGCACATGTTTTATTCATGTTAAGCACTGGAAAGCTGTAGAGTAAACTATAACTGAAAGAAAAAAGAAAATAAACAAGTTTATAACAGAAAGAATATAAAACAGTGCATTTCTGACATCTTAGTAGTTATATTGTAATAAGCAGATTTGCATGCATTTCAAGCGATGTGGAGTGGGATATTCATCAGGCATACCAGTGTTAGGATCAGTTAGTGATTGGAAAAACAACAGACCTTCACCAGAGTCACTAAGCCTATTGGGTAAAACACTTGCCTGTAAATCCAATGAACACAAAGTTGCAGGTTCAAACCCACACTTTTAACCAATGACTTTGAGCCACTCTGCAGTTAGCTAGGTATACCAGTTCAGCATCTCCCAAATGCCAAAGCACTTTGCTATGCTATTGTTGATTATGGTGTTAAAAAAGTCATTATGATTCTGTGGACGAAACAGCTTGTGAGCCAGAGAAGTGAAGGGAGAATAGAGAGAATTTCACATGGAAACATAGGTCATGATGAGGAAAAATGGCGCCTATATTCAACATGCAATCGTATTCAACACTGGCATTCAGAATGTCATCCCAGTGTGAACTACTAATTAGACTTGAAGCAGCTACAACAGCCAGTGCCAGTTGACAGTAGCATCAGTTAACAACAATAAAGTGCATCTTCAACAGGAGCATCAAAACTGGACCCCTGAGGACCTCAAACTACTGCAGTCATGAAGCAATAAAGGACCTAAAGGACTTGATTCAAGCTAAAGAACATCAGCATGGTTGTTATACATTTCGTTTCATGACTACAGTTTATGAAGTATCTGGGATCATAATCATGGAAGATTTAGAATTTGACAAAAACATCGTAAAAGGGTGTAGCTCATGGAAACCTCACTGCTGACAAAAATAATTCCTTAATGGCTACATCTTATCCTGCATCAAGCAACACTGTAATGTAAGGTCCATGACAAATATAATGGGACACCTGACCATTACACCAAAAGAGACTTTAATAATATTTAGCTACATAGACTTTGCAGCTGCTATACACTACGAAACCAAATGCCTTAACTTTACCCCTTAAAATTACCTTTATTTTAAACTCAATTTCCCACAGAGGTAATTAAGGACAATTTGGGGTGAAAGGTGCACAGATTAAGGATAAGTAAGGGGTAAATCTACTGAATTTTCCACTTACTTTTTCAAATTTACCCTCTTAAATAATAGAACCACCTGAATTAAGATTTTTCAAATTTAAGATTAAGGGGGTTCACCCTCATGCCTTAAATCTAATTTGAAGGTAACATTAAGGGGTCGGTTTCACAAACGAACAGTCACTTGATTCAAATTATGCGGTTTGGTGTATTTTAAATGGTAAATTAAGGTCGGGTTAAGCACGTTTGAAGTGATATTTGTTCCACCCCCCATGCTTTGAGGGTAACCATGAGATTAATCATGCCTAAAAATTTTTATAAAAGTTTGCCTAAACCTTTTCACCAAACCTTTCCCTTCACTTAAGGAAACAAGTAAAGTTAAGCAGTAACCAGTTATGGCCACTCATAGTATGCTTCTGTTGAACTGAGTACAAACGGCGCTACCAGAGAAATATTACTAAACGGGCTCCGGTTGCTACTCACTAACAAGC
>JBBJLR010019803.1:0-13214 GCA_037577145.1 Brachypetersius gabonensis
TCACTGTGTGTCTTAACCAACAGAAACATTCCTCTGAAACTGGTCCAGGTTCAGGGACTGGACTGGAAATGAGAGGATCTGAAGGTCCTTCAGGAAGCCTGGAGAACTGTTCCTCAGGAACACATTAACACACAAGTCTGGCTCTTTGGAAGCGAATGTGATGGGTGGCTCGTGTGTGTTTCTCTGTATGATTATTACCTTATAATTACCATGCATGACTCAAATGAAACTAATGCTTAATCGTTTAAACTCTGTAAAATGCAGAAAGGCAATTAGAGGAATTTTTACGTAGCATGAAAGACTGGGTGTAATTATGAAAGATGGAGATCTTTCTGGTGTGAACATGAGGAAAAACATTCCAGTGAAAGCCGTGTGGCCTTGAGCAAGAGTGCGGCTGAATGCTGCCCAACAGGCCAGACGAGCTGCTTAACAAGGGAGTGGGAGTGAATGAGTGAGCAGGAGTAAGAGATGGAGAATGTGTGTAAGAAAGGGCACACACCCTGATCTGAGGACAAATTCTCAGACACACACGGGAGACAGATAGTGCTGAAAACTGCAGTGCTTTATTCCCATGTTGTGCCATCTGTCCATTAACAGACAGTTCTTGCTTGATTAGAAGGAGCAACTCTGCAATGGGCAAAGGCCTCTACCTGGTTGAGAATGTTAATGTGCCTTCAAATATTTTTTTTACTTTCAAATCAGTAACACTGGGTAACACATTTTTATGAAAGGTGTTTCTTTGCCATTTTTGATGTTTCTTAGTCAAGTTTTGCTGATTCAGAAAATCATCAGTTTTTTCCTTCCTTCAATAGTTCTAGAGATAAACTAAAATCTATGTATATTTTTCATTATATGTTTGTTGTAATACTACTATTGTTTTCATATTAGTCTCACTGATGCTGTGCTGTGGATTGTTAAAAAAAGAGCTCTTTGGCCACAATCAGCATAGACATGTTTGGAGAAAAAAGGTGCAGCATTTTATAAAAAAAAGAACACCTTGACAGCTATTAAGCATGGGGGTGGATCTATCATGCTTTAGGGTTGTGTAGCAGCCAGTGGCACAGGAAACATTGCACAGGTGGAGGG
The DNA here is from genome assembly GCA_037577145.1 of Brachypetersius gabonensis. Classification (NCBI taxonomy): domain Eukaryota; kingdom Metazoa; phylum Chordata; class Actinopteri; order Characiformes; family Alestidae; genus Brachypetersius; species Brachypetersius gabonensis. The sequence continues at coordinate 1,087 of JBBJLR010019803.1, forward strand.
AAGAATGGATTCCACTGAATACCAGCAAATTCTGAAAGCAAACATCACACCATCTGAAAAAATGCTGAAGCTGAAAAGAGGATGGCTTCTACAACAGGACAATGATCCTAACCGTACCTCGAAATCCACCTTGGACCACCTCAAGAGACGCAAGCTGAAGGTTTTGGAATGACCATCACAGTCCCCTGATTTAAGCATCATTGAAAATTTGTGGGTAGATCTTAAAAGAGCTGTGTATGCAAGAGACCAAAGAATACTAGTGAACTAGAAGCCTGCAAGCTGTGATATCTGCCAGAGGAGGTGTTACTAGGTGCTGATTATGTAGGGTGCCCAAACTTTTGCAGAGTGCCATAATAATGTTTTTATTTTTTATTTTTGTTCAGTTTATGACATAAACAGTAACTACGGAATCAATGTTTGCTGAAAATACTGTGTATTTTTCCATTTCCTAGAAAGACTGTGTTTACATCTTTTCAATAAAAAATGACCAAAATATGTTATTTATCCAGGGGTGGCCAAACTTTTGCATACGACTGTAACTATTCTACAGTAAACAGTGGTGTTCAGTTCAGTAGATCAGTGAGTTCTTGTGGAAGTTCAGTATTACCGTAGTTTCCATCGTCCATCAGAAACCTGGTGGACATCAGGACTTCATCAGTCCCTCATTAAATTAAATCAGGAGCTGCTATTGGAGGTTCACCATCCAAACAACGGCTGGAGGAACCGAGGAGGAACCTGGAACTGAACCTGTGTTCTCCTCATCAGCTCACACAGTAGCAACTACTGCTACACACAGAACTGATCTTGATACTCTTGATTGTTTGCATTAATTCTGATGTTCACTTTTCTGGGTGAAAGACACTTTTTCACACACACAGAAGAATGTAAACACTTTTCATTATGACTGGAATTATGGAATTATGACTGTTGTTGATACATAAATGCACAAAAATAGAAATACAAGGACAATTTTAGGGAAGCTGTGGCGATTAGAAAGAAAAATGACTATAATTGATATCTGTAGTGTACATTAAAATCATGTTCTGAAGATGCAGCAGATAAAGATTAGGTTGGGACATGATGGCATATGCAGTGATGGTCTGTTCAGTTTGATATCTCCTGTCGCCTCTTTTCTTTCTCCATCCAGATCTGCGTGAGGAGTGGTCAGGAAGCCCTCCTGATACTCCAGAGCTGCGCCTGGTCCTGGTGGGAAACATCGGTTGTGGTAAAAGCCTGACTGCAGACACTCTCCTGGGCCAGATCTCCTCAGGTCCTCAGATCCTGAGCCCCTCCAGACTGTGTGAGGTGCGGCGGAGCGTGTCCCACGGCCGCCGGCTGACGATGGTGGAGACCCCCCGTTGGTACTGGAGCGGTCAGGACCTCGAGTCCGGCGTCCACAGAGAGACGGAGAGGGCGCTCTGCCTGGCCGCCCCCGGCCCCCACGCCTTCCTCATCCTGGTGCCTGTGGGTCAGTTCACGGAAATGGAGCGGCGGATCCCTGCACAGCTGGAGCGGGTGTTTGGGCCCGGGGTGCTGGACCACACCCTGGTGCTGCTGACCTGTGGAGACTACCTGCTGGGCCGGGACGATGACCAGTACCTGAGGGAGGAGCTGCAGCTGAAGGTCATGGTGGAAAGCTGTGGAGGACGCTGGCACGTGATTAATAATCGCCGGCCACAGGACAGACACCAGGTCGTCTCTCTGCTGGAGAAGGTGAGCGAGGCACCAGGCGTTCACATGAGTAGTGCTTCAAAGCTCTGTTTCAGTTTTGTGTGGTGCTGAATAGACAAGCATTGAAACTCGGTCCAAATACAACATATTGTTGCAAACAGGCTTCTTATTATAACATCTAATCTAATCCAATTGTCTGAAAACCAATATTCATCTCTAATCAACAACACACTCCTTACACCAGCTCTGGAGTCCTTATTAGTGGAGCTGTGTGATATGGACAAAATATCAGTATTGTGATTTTACTGCTATGTATTGCAGTGCCTTTTATATTACTAAAGGGCCAATATCATCCCTTATCTAGTATTAAAAAGGCTTAAAGTCTGTGAAGATTGCTCTAAATGGCACATTTACTCCCCACATCAAGTTCATATATGGAAAAAGGCTATTAAAACAGTCTGTTATCCGATCATAGTTTTGTGATGTCACAAAACCAACACATTTAAATACATCTTCTACGCCCAATCATGCACCGATTTGCCAAAACCTTTAAGGGTTAAAATTTAAAATATACTTTTGGTGGATTATATTAAGACCTCGAATCATCTGACACCCAGTTTCTCACCTGGAGCTGTGATTGGTTACATCTGTCAGAAGCACTAGAGGCTCATTTGCATATTGCAGCCTCTGTGATATCAGTATTGCAGTAATGAACAGCAGACAGTAGATTGTGCAGCGCTAAGGTTTTTAGGTTTTCCAACAGTTCAAGCTCCACAGTTCGGTAGATCTCCAGGAGACCTTTCCACAGAGCCCTCATTTGTATGTTTAGCCCGAGTATATCAGGGATTATTCCCCCGAAAACCGTGAGCCGGAGGGAATTCAGACCCGCGTGTGTCTTTAAATGTGATCTGGGTGTAAACTTTTGTCCCGCAACCTTCTGAGTTGCATCTCGGCGGGGAATTTAAATTCGAATACGGGTTTACCATTACATTTTCTTTAAGGGCAATGCATTAAACTGAGATGAAAATGAAATTAAAGTGTTCTGGGAGCAGATCCGGGGACAAATTTAGGGTTTACACTGTAAAAATAGGCACAACAGCACGTTTTTTCACTATATGTGGGTGAAAAACCCCCACGAAAAGCAGGGGATTACTGTAATTGCATCCATAGTAATAACCACATCTGCATCAATGTTGGACCTCACAACAATTTAGTTTGGATTCAGAATTATACACAATTCATAAATGTGCCTGGAGGAACTATTTTGTATTTACGCAACTTTCATTTTTATGGAGAGAGACAGAATATCAACCAAAAATCAAGACAAACATGTTACATAAAAGTTATGAATTAATTTGCATGTTATGAATTGAAGTAAGTATTTGATCCTCTACAGCTGAGCCAGACTTCTGGCTCCCACAGACTGGCTCTGTGTCCATGCTGCACACAGATTATAATCAATCTATCGATTACAGAAACGCCTGAGTATCTGTAAATGATAGACAGGAGGAGCTTGTTAATGATTGGAAGCATTTGGGAGAACACCACTGGTAACACAACTGCCTCCAGATCGTTACCAAGCTCCTCCTGTGTAGCTCTGGGCTGATCCCTCACCTTTCTCAGGAGGTTGATACTGCATGGAACTCCAGACAGAGAGTAACTGATGGTCATTTTATATTTCTGCTATTTCCAAATAATCACACCAACAGTCATCACCTTCTCTCCAAGCTTCTTGCTGATGGTGTTGTAACCCATTCCAGCCTTGTGAGGGTCTACAGTCCTGTCCCAGCCTTGTGAGGGTCTACAGTCCTGTCCCAGCCTTTTGAGGGTCTACAGTCCTGTTCCTGACGTCCTTTGGCAGCTCTGTGGTCTCTACATTTACATTTACGGCATTTATAAGACGCTTTTAACCAAAAAGACTTCCAATCCCTACCTACAGGGGACAGTCTCCCTGGAGCAACTTGGGGTTAAGGGTCTTGCTCAGGGACCCATTGGTGAAGGTAGGATTCGAACCCATGACCTCTTGGTCTAGAGGCAAGTATCCTACTACACCCCACCCCATTGTGGTCTTGCTATGGTGGTGGAGAGGTTGGAATAGAAGAATAGAATAGAAGAAACTGATTCTGTGGACCGGTGTGCTTTCTACAGATAACGAGTTGCGATCAGGAGTTTCTGTAATTGATAGATTGATTATAATCTGTGTTCTGTATGGACACACAGCCAGTCTGTGGGAGCCAGAAGTCTGGCTCAGCTGTAGAGGATCAAATACTTATTTCACTGAAATGCAAATAAATGTATAACCTTTATGAAACACGTTTTATTCCTGATTTTTGGTTGATGTATCTCTCTATAAAAATGAAGCTACCTCATAAAGTAGACACTGGTCTCAGTTAGAGGGCGACATGGGAGTGAATTTTCAAACCTCTATCGTCCCACTCCCACAAAAAACCCCGTCCCGTCCCAATCCCAGGAGAATGACTCCCATTTCCACCGACACCCGTGTTGTTTTGGCTGGAATCTGTCAGTTACCGTAAAAAAACGGCGCCGTCACGTTTGTGCTTTTTGACTTTACAGTGGCTGGCACTTTACGTTTTAATTGTGAAGGAAGAAATTGGCCTTGAGAGGAGAGCATAAAGAGATAGGACAACTAGTATTGAGTTCAAAATTAGTTTATTTATTTAAAAGGTGTATTTCTGTATAAAGTTATCATAGTGTTATTGCGATTCCTGGTCCCACCCACTCCTGCATACATTTTTCCAGTCCCGTCGCGATCACCTTATTAACAGTGATTTTGTTTCCCGTCCCGCGGGATTCCAGGTGGAGCAGCTGGCGCGGAGTCATGGCGGCTGTTACCTGCAGAGGGCTGTTCAGATGGAGGTGGAGGCCCGGGTCCAGGAGAAGGAGCGCGAGTTTCAGAGGAAGTACAGCTTCAAAAAGGAGAAGACAGAGTCGCCTCACAGTGGGACCAAGGTCTCCAGGAACGGAAGCAGAGAAGAGTCGGAGGAGAAGGTGACCTCCCAGCAGCTGACCAATGGGCTCCACTCTCAACCTTCACTGCAGCAACAGGAAATGGCGGCTGGACGCTCGCAGAGGGCTCCCAGCTTCAAACTCACTAAAGGTTAAACAGCTCACACTGAGGGATCCTCAGTTTAAAAAGTAGTTCCAACCGAATGTGAACCCTCACTTTAATTTCTCACTTATATTAATACTAGGCATGGACCAATACCACTTTTTATGTCCGATACCAATACCGATATTGTAAATTTGGATATCATCTATCATCTAATCATTTAGTGCAATTTTCACATATTTAAAACTGAGTGTGTTAAAAAAATACGAAATGTTGCGCACTAAATCTAAATGTTGCACTTTTACATACGAAGACTCTAAATGTGGGATTTTAATGTAGCACTTAGACAACCGGCGAGATATGCTAATTGGCCACGCCCCACGATTACAATTGGCTGTTACTTTGCTATACACATGTTTATTCTCTTTGTGTCTATTGGAACAAAACAAAAACTAGAGGAAAAAAGCAAATTTGACATAATGTCACATGGCTGGACAAAATTATTGGCACCCTTAACTAAATATTTGGTTGCACACCCTTTGGAAAAAAAAAACTGAAATCAGTCGCTTCCTATAACCATCAATAAGCTTCTTACACCTCTCACCCAGCATTTTGGACCACTCTTCCTTTGCTAACTGCTCCAGGCCTCTCCAGTTAAGAGGAGTCAGACCTGCACTGTTACAGATTTTCATCTTTCGAAAGTTTAACATGAATAAAAATCTTCAGTTTATAAAACAAATATAAAAGTAGTAAAACATGTATGTTATGTACATCATGGTATAAATTATTTAATGCAGCAGCTATACTAATCACTTAAAAACCAACACCCCCCCAACAGCTCACTAATAGAGAATGGGCAGTCTCTGACCAACCTGTTTTTCACCACTAGAGGGAGCCATTCTCAGTCAGATGTTGGAGCAGCCAGACGGCAGCATCAGTCAGAACAACCAGAACTTCAGAAACACCAGTGAGTGCCTCTGACATTAAAACACTGTGTTTTTTAACTGCTGTACTCGTTGACAAATGATTTGTTCAGTGTTTTCACTCCTCAGCTCTCCTGAATTTCATGGACATGGTGCAGATGTTGGTATGCTGTCAGGTCTGGGTAGTGAAGAGCTACTGGAACTCACTCATCTTCTCTCTTTTCCCAGTCTATCATCGCATCACCTCTGCAGGGGATCCCACCTCCACTCCACTCACGATCTCACCATCATCCTCCAGCGTCGCTACTTCTTCCTCTTCCTCATCTAGCAATACCTCCTCATCCTCAGAACTGAGACTGGTCCTGCTGGGCCAGACCAGCTCTGGGAAGAGCGCTGCTGGCAACGCCATCCTGGGCCGAGAGGAATTTAGACTGCATGGGAATGCCACTGGAGCCGCAACCCAGCAGTGTGTGAGGAGAACCGCTGTAGTCGGACACAAACAAGTCAGTACAGTTGATTACTGCTTTATTACACAATTATTGCAGTGCTACAGTATTAATAATAATACATGTTATTTATAGGTGCCTTTCTAGCACCCAAGAACACCGTACAAAAAGTAAATAAACAACAATAAAAAAACAAAAGCAGAAAATAGACAGGCATTAAAAATGGTAAAATTGGACAATGCAAATAATTTAAATACGATACGCAAACTTGAACAGATTTTAAAAGTTAGAGTTTGGGTGGTAATGAGTTCCAAAGCCAGGGAGCAGAGCGACTGAAAGCTCCCCATAGAGGTGAGACGGGCAGAGGGAACAGTCAGGTGAATGGAAGAAGATGATCTGAGAGGGAGTGGCAGATATGGAGGGGCGAGGTTGTGAATGGCCTTGAAGGTTAACAGAAGGATTTCAAATTCAATGTGGAACTTAACCTGGAGCCAGTGGAGCTGCTGCAGGGTGGGAGTGATGTAGTGGGTTTGAGAGTAGATTTAAAATGTAAAAATGAAAGGATGTTTCTGAGGTCGGGTGGTATTGAGTTCCAGAGCAGGGGAGCAGAGCAGCTGAAAGCTCCCCATAGAGGTAAAATGGGAAGAAAGGACAGTTAAGTGGATGGAGGAGTATGATCTGAGGGTACGAGAGGGAGTGGCTACATGAAGGAGGTCGGATAGAAATTGAGGGGCGAGGCCGTGAATGGCCTTGAAGATTAACAGAATAATTTTAAATGGAGATGCTGCTAAACGGAAGTTATATGATGGATAGAAGGAGTTCTGGTAATGATGCGGGCAGCTGAATTCTGGACCAGTTGAAGCTTATGGAGAGTTTTGTGAGGGAGACCGGATTATAATAATCCAAACGAGAAGTGACAAGACTGTGGACGAGGATGGCAGCAGTGTGGGGGACGGAGACGGTTGATATTATGAAGATATGCAGACTGGGTAATGTTATTGTATGTCTTGTGTTGTTTTAGGTTGCGGTGGTAGACACCCCAGACTGGTTCTGGTCAGGCTGTTCTCCAGCAGAGCTGAAAGCCCGTCTGTCGTCTTGCAAGGATCTGTGGAGCCCAGGTCCTCATGCCTTCCTGTTGTGTGTGCCAGTTACCCGCCCTGCTCACTCCATTCTCCGTGGCCTGGGTATGATGGAGGACGTATTTGGCCCTGAGGCCATCCTTAGACACACCCTGGTTCTCTTCACTCACTCAGACCTGCTGGGAGGAGAAGGTGCGGAGCAATACGTTGCAGCCAATCACCCTGAGATGCTGGAGCTGGTGGAAAAGTGCGGCGATCGCTACCACGTGCTGGAGCCGGGGAACAGATCCACACCTGGGAATGTGGAGGAACTGCTGGAGAAGGTGGAGCAGCTGGTGAAGGAACGGGGGGGGAGTTACTACAGTCTCCAGCAGCAGCTGGAAGGCATCGAAAGAGACAGAACAAAACCATTGAATAGAGAAAGAAGAGTAGAAAGGCTGGATGAAGTGGACAGGGCCGCCTCAAGCACACTCCACTCCCTGAAAGAGGAGGACGAAGACGAGGAGGAGGTAAAGAAACACGTGGAAGCGCAGGAATCTTCCTCCCGGCTCGGCTCCGTCCTTCGCTTTGTGGGAGGGAAGCTTGCAGCAGGTGCCAGGCGTGTCCCGAAGCTGGTCGCTGGAGGAGCTCTGGTGGGAGGAGGGGTGGGACTGTTTTTCGGAGGGCCTCTAGGGGGCGCTGTCGGCGCTACAGCAGGATCTGTAGCTGCAGAGGTCGGGAGAAGGAAATACAGCAAAAGCAAAACAGACTGAAACACAGTTTTCGAAATGCGTCCCATCCATCTTCCTCACCCCGGGAGCAGAGCTGACTCGGCTCTGCTTCAGTCACAAATGCATCGTTTCCTCACAACTGTCCTCAGTTAGACAAGCCTTACAGAGCTCTGCCGAAAAAACTTCACCCAGTCTGTATTCAGCTCAGGTTCTGTTCAGACTGCAGACACAGATGCCACCTTTTCTTTTAGACACTATTAGTACTCATCAGTGGCACTGATTCCAGCTCTTAGCATCCGTATGAATTCTGTCTCTCAGAGACGAGGACATGTGGCTGGACATGAGGACTTCAGAGAAGTTCAGCCTGAGTAAAAAAAACACCATTAAAACTGAAATGAACTGTAACGGCCAGCGTTAATGTAGAAAATTAAGAAAAGCTTCCATTTTTAACTTTATATACTTCCAGTCAAAAGTTTGGACACACCTTCCCATTCACCGATTTCCTCTGTGTTTATTATGGGCTACATTGTAGATTAGTATTGAAAACATCACCTGCTGCTCTGATGCAGCTTTGCAGACTCTTGGCATGTTTTCCCTCAGATTTATGAGGAATCGGCCTGGAATGGTGTTTAATTAACAGTCCATCATTCCCTGATTACAGAACAGAGTCTGGGTTCTTTATCTCTGTTTCTGTTTACTGCAGAATTCCAGGAGTTCCTTCAGCATTTAGTCTGTTTTCAATATTAATCTACAATGTAGAAATGTGTCCAGAATTTTGACTGGTAGTGTATGTGTGACTTTGCAGGTCACCTTTGGTAAAGTCCTGTCATTTATGTATTTATTTTGTGTGCTTGTGGTACATTTGGATGTGTTCTGCTCATTTTTGGGTGGCTAAAGGAGAATTCTGTGTCATCTTCAATTAAAACCTGCCTTTTATTAACTCTAACAGAGTCGAGCCCAGCAGTAGTAACACTTACTACAGAAAAACACACTTGTGGGAGAAGCAAGCTTTCATCAGTTTGTACTGTATCAGTTTCAGAGTCCTATCTTTGTAGCATAGTGCAGATACATTTATGTGCATTTTTATTAATATTCAGCCTTAAGGGTGCAACACTGTGCAAAAGTCTTAGGTGGGCAAGAAAGGCTAAGACTGTGTGGGCAGTGAGTGCGCTTAGCCAGTTCAGTAGTTACACAGTAACCCCTCAGTTTTATGCGGATCAGTATTCGCGGATTCAGTCTAACACTGATTTTTTTCTGAGAACCGAACCAGTCCAGCGGTACCAGTCCGGCGGTACCAGTCCAGCGGTACCAGTCCTTGTGTTTTAAACGTTTTCCCCCAAATTTTTAACAGTTATCTCAGTTTATTTAGTATTAGTAAGCTGTGCTCTGTCTAAAGATGTGGGTAGAGAGAGTTATTCCAACGTTTCTTTTGTGTGCGAGTCTTTGCACGCTGCTAATGCTAACTGCTAATGCTAACGTTTTTTTAAACAATAAATTTTTCAGATTCTGATTATTTATTTACCTTTACCTCTTCTTTAAGGATAATGCATTAAATACAGCAGATTTGGGGGCAGATTTAGGGATTACACTATTTTATAGTAATTTTTTACCAAAACACAGTTTTTCACTATAGTTTATAGTTTTTCACTATAGTTTAGTTTTTCACTATAGTTTATAGTTTTTCACTATAGTTTAGTTTTTCACTATAGTTTAAGGTTTTTCACTATAGTTTATAGTTTTTCACTATAGTTTATAGTTTTTCACTATAGTTTAAAGTTTTTCACTATAGTTTATAGTTTTTCACTATAGTTTATAGTTTTTCACTATAGTTTAAAGTTTTTCACTATAGTTTATAGTTTTTCACTATAGTTTAAAGTTTTTCACTATAGTTTATAGTTTTTCACGATACGCGAGTGCTCTTAGAACGTAACCCCCATTAAAGCGGGGGATTACTGAATAACATTAAAATAAATAAAAATGGACCTAGAGTTGAGGCTTTTGGTTGTAATAAGAGTTAGGGTAAGGATAGGAAGTTTAAGTGTACTCCAGCAGCAGCATTTAATTTAACAAAGGATTTATTTCTTCATGTGTTTATTTGTATTTATTCTAATGGTTAAATGATAAAGACTTACTACCCAGATAAAAAACTTTACGATACTTTTGCATGGTGCAGCTGAGAGGCTCCACTACAAAATAATAGACCCTCAAAATCGTATACTACAGAGTGAGTAGAACGTGATTTGGGACACAGCCATGGCCTTCCAGTAAACTCAAGCTGGATTTTGTGAAACTCTTTACATAATTTAAAGCGAAACTTCAGTGAAAAACGCTCTTCCTCTATTTATCCAGCCAGATATTGCAATAAAGATGATGCAAAGTCCATTTTGACTAGACTGGAACGGATCTTACTTGCTGTTTCATTTCACAACCAGGACGCTTTCCCGAAGTTTTAAAGAAATAGTTCAGCAGAAAAACAGAAAACGGACACGTTCTCGTACTAAATCAGTTGCTAACAAACACCACATAACAGTTGTCACCCAAATATCCCAAATAATCTCTGTAAAAACACCACAGCGTCTCATAGAACCTGCTCAAACCACATCCAGCTCTGTGTTAAGGTGGTGACAGCTTGTGGAAGTGGTTTGGGGCGCTGCTCGAGTTACCGTCAGCTCTGAAACTGAACAAAACCTACAGGTGCCCATTTTAGTCAACTGGTGGTCTCAGAAAAGTAGCGAATTAAAGTTCTAAACCACTGTGGAGCCTCAACCTGGACTCAGTTTGAGCAGATTAATGATTTGGGTGACCGTTTCATTCTAGTGTTTGTTAGCAACAATAAAATGCTATAAAACCAGGGACATGGGCCCTTTAAACACAGAGCTAGAATAATGAGGAGCTTTTAGAAGGACCTACAGTTGTGCTCAAAAGTTTACATACCCTGGCAGAATTTTGGCCATTTTTCAGAGAATATGAATGATAACACAATAACCTTTCTTGCCCATGATGAAAAGTACACCATCCCTACTGTGAAACACGGAGGTGGATCGCTGATGTTTGGGGGGGTGTGAGCTACACAAGCACAGGGAACTTGGCCAGAATTGATGGCAAGATGAATGCAGCACATTATCAGAAAATACTGGAATGCAGCACATACTGGAATAATACTGGATAATAATAATAATGCAGCAAATACTGGAATGAAGCACATTATCAGAAAATACTGGAGGAACATTTAGACTCATCAGCTCGGAAGCTGCGCATGGAACGCTCTTGGACATTCCAACATGACATTGATCCGAAACACAAGGCCAAGTCAACTTGTCAGTGGTTACAGCAGAAAAACGTGAAGGTTCTGGAATGGCCATCTCAGTCTCCTGACCTCAATATCATTGAGCCACTTTGGGGAGATCTCAAACGTGCAGTTCATGCAAGACAGCCCAAGAATGTACAGGAACTGAAGACACTTTGCCAAGAAGAATAGGCAGCTTTACCATCTGAGAAGATAAAGTGTCTCATCTACAACTAAAAGACTTCAAGCTGTCATTGATGCTAAAGGAGGCAATACAAGGTATTAAGATCTAGGGTGTGTAAACTTTAGATCAGGGTCATTTGGGTATTTTCTGTTCTCATTATGATGTAAAAAAGACAAACACAGCTGTTTGATAATAAATGGCTTCACCCAACCACTAACCACGAGTGAAAGAAAGGTTATTGTGTTATCTTTCATATTCTCTGAAGAATGGCCAAGACAGCACAAATTCTGCCAGGGTATGTAAACTTTTGAGCACAACTGTACTTCACCATTTCTTTAGCATTTTTCCTGAAAACACGTTGCTAAACGCTTTCTTTACTTCCATGTTCCACTAAAACACTAGAAGTACAAACCAGCCTTGACTCTCATGGCGCTGCATCAGCCTTCAGATCATCTTAAACTGGACTTTTCTGGGTCTTTGAGAAGTTCTGTAGGATTTCGGGAAGGGTATGGGAACCCCGTCCCTGTGAGTCCTATCCGGATATCCGTGCGCCGTGAAGCTCTTGTGCAAAATGCAACATATTAAACACATGAAATGACCTTTTGACCTTTGAAGCTTTGTTATGAATTGTTTGACTTTGTAATTTTCCAGCGTGGCACGTAGTGTGTGTGTGTGTGTGTGAGTGTGTGTGTGTGTGTGTGTGTGTGTGTGTGTGTGTGTGTGTGTGCGTGTGCGTGTGTGTGTGTGTGTGTGTGTGTG
>JBBJLR010019824.1:0-13214 GCA_037577145.1 Brachypetersius gabonensis
GTTAATGTTACAGAGAACTTTAATAAAAGTGTCTCAGTGTTGGACGCCTGTGTTCCTCCGCTGTGTGTGACGTCATCAAACGAATCGTCGACTCGACTTCGACTTTGTTGACGGCTAAGTCGACCTGAAAAAATCTGAAATCGTTAATGCTCTTATATGTGGTGCATGTTTTCAAATGACATATGCATATGACACTGAATAGATGGATACTAAAAACAGCTAAAAGCAATGTTAGACTCAAAACACATGGTTGGGATTAAAGAGCACAAGAGGGCACAACAAAAGGCAAGTGTTTTTAATGTTAGGTCTGATGTGGTGCATTTGGGTTTTCAGTAGTTCAAAGGATGCACTATTTCAAACAAAAATGAGGACAACAAAGGACAGGTGAAATCAAAAGATGTGATACACTGACAGGACCTGATTTCGAGTATCTGTTTTGATTGTGCTTACAGTGGCATTCAACACAAGCCCAAACCGTGCCAAAAAAACATGGAATTTCAGCGTTAATTCACTGGAAGTTGACCTGGTCAGGTCTGCTTTTGTTCCTTGTTCCATTGCAGCAGATTGTCAGTAAGACAGAATAAAAGAGTGATGTGAAGATAAGACTTACAAAACATTCAGACTGACAGACTGCCTCTCTGGCTCTAGGCCCAAAATCTGTTATGACGTACACCTGTCATCAAATGCAGAGCTTAAATTGAACATTTGGGGAATGTGATAAAATCTGTATGACCATATATATAATATATATATATAAGTCAGACTGACTGCCTATCTGGCTCTAGGGGGTATTAAGGGGACATGTTCTAACATGTCCCCTTAGGTACTATGGGCTACAAAAGTTCATGAAGTTCTTTGCACAAAATCACTCTCACATAAAGAGATTCTCCAGCTTTATTCTCCACAGTGTCAGGCCCTTTCAGAACCAGCAGTTTAGACGGAGGGTCCAGTGTGACGTCATATTGGGCCAATTTGCATAGAACCGCCCCTCATCTGTCAAGACCCCACCCACTACCTTGTTGCTTGTCACCCCTTTCAGCGGCCATCTTGGGTCTTTGCAGCTCCCAAATTTAAAAGCTCAAAAATAATTGTTTTTGTTTCCGGTTGGACTCATTTCAAGCTAAGACTGAAGTTTCATGTGCCAGAGAAATAAAATCTATAAACTTATGTTCAAACAGTAGCACAGGATGAAAGATGCTGGTGTTTAATGAAGTTGAATTCAGACGTGCCTGACCACCGCAGTGGCAAAAACTGAATCCGCCCAGCTGGACAATACTAACTCAAAACACTATAAAACAACCTCCACTATTGGTTAAGGCAAAGAAATTGGCATGAAATACAACGATCACGGCATAAAATTAGTGTTTAGTTCCAGCGAACATGTACGGTATGGCGCGCTCCGCTGAGCCCCAACACCAGATTAGCTGAAAGTCCTCTATGTTTTCTGCTGGTGTTAGAGCACTGAGAATCCGAGCGCTGTGTCTACAGGCAGAGGCAAGTCACTTATGAAGTGTTGTGTTGTTGCTATAAAGATCAGCACAAATCCTGCACTTTCTCCCAGACAAAGAAATCGTAAGAACTGCGTGGCTTTCAGTTCATTTTCATGGCCCTGTCCCAGCAACACTTGTATTTAAGTATTTATGGTGGAACGACAATTCAAATAAGGAGCTGTGAATAAGGAGATATCTTCCGCATCGTGGAGGATACGCATCTACTGTCCGTGACAACTCAGCAAATGAGAGAGATGTAACTACAGTAATTGATCCAAGAACACCCGCGTATACTAATAATAAAACGTTGTTGTGTTTAGGGAAAAAACATTTTTTTAGTGTAAACCCTAAATATGCTATTTTTTTCATTTTAAACTCAGTTTAATGCATCACCCTTAAAGAAAATGTAAAGGTAAACCCGTATTCGGCTCTTAATTTAAATTCCCCACCGAGATCTGCAACTCGGAAGGTCGCTGGACAAAAGTATTGGGACACCGCGGTGAGGTGAACGGTTTTCGGGGAATAACCCCTGATCTACTTGTGCTAAAAATACAACTGAGGGCTCGTTGGAAAAGAAAAGTAAGGAAAACACCCTCCTTTGGTTAAGTTTGTCCTAATGTTGGACTGACCGGGTGTAACTAGTCCACCCTGTAGTCTCTGGAGGCGACGTGTTTTCAGAGCACTTTCTATATGGAATCAAAGTGTGAGACAGAGAGCTACGGTACATATAGAGATGCAGCTTTCTGGTAAGAACTGCTAACTAGCTGTAAAGGGTTCTTTCCTTTTGTCTCGGAATCTCGCTGTCTCTCTCTCTCTCTCTCTCTCTCTTTCTCTCTAGGAACTTAAGCACTTCAGAGAACGACTATAGTCACCACACTTTAATGGAACTTGCAGAACTTCAAGGGTACACAGGAAGACAATGCTAGTAATCTGGGTGAGTCACCCACACACACACACACACGCACACACACACGCGCGCGCACACCACACAGAATCTTCTGTCATTTACAGCAAGAGTTTCATTCATTTTGAGGTGTCACAATCTTTCACTGACTGTACTTCTCTCTTTCTCTCTCGAGTTGCTGACAGTGTGGCTGACGGGGGCTGCACTGACCATGAAGGCCAACACACACACTATCACACACACTTAAGTAACTAACACACCACACACACACATTCACTTAAACACACACTGTGTTTGAGTGTGTATGTGTGAGTGTGTACATGTATGAGTATGCGTGTGTGTGTGTGTGTGTGTGTGTGTGTGTGTGTGTGTGTGTGTGTGTGTGGTGGGGCTCCCCCTGCGTGTGTAGGTCTGAGAGGAGGTTGTGGGGGAGGATGTGTGGAGAGGAAACTGATAAGTGCAGCACCTCCCGCAGGCCAGAAACACACACACATGAGCCATTTCTTACTGTAACTGCTTTCTCTGCACTTACTGTCACACACGCTGCCACTCCGACCACAGTTTCACTGGCTGAGAACCTGGAGCTGGAAAAGAGCCTCACCGCTGCTCCACTAGAGCCGAAATAAAAACAGAGAAAACAAACGTATCGAAACCCTTCATTCGGGCTGGAGGTCTGAACATCTGTCCAGCGGACCTCAACCTCTTCCCAAAACCCAAACCTAACACTGACCCAAACTCACTTTAACCGTAACCCCAACCCTGCCAACTCTCTTCTAAACATTAAAGAACAGATTTCTTTAGATTAAAGAACTTTTTTTTCCTTTTTTCTTTTTTTTAAAGAACAGATTTAAAACCCTTTATGTTGAAATGATGTGCAATAAATTGAGTTGACTTGATTCAAACATGTACATCACTTTGACATAACAACAAGCTTCAAAATACAAATGAATTCTTTGACCCTTTCAGTTTTTGTGCTTTAAAGCCATTGTGTTTGTGATGTCACAAAAAACAACCCATACGTTTCAAGTTTTCATGTGTTTTTTAAAGGATCCATATCATACAAGTTGGATGTAATATTCACAATATACTTCAAAATATACTAAATGTATATTGCTTAGGTCAAACAGTTCGCATATAGAAAACATATGGCTGGCTTTGTAGCCACTGTCTTTGTGATGTCACAAAAAACAGCTATTGCATTCATATGTGTTCATGTAATCAATATTCGTTTTAGGGGAATTTAAAAAAAGAGTTTGATTAAAGGGTCCACATCATCAATTAAATTTGATGCAGTTTTAATTGACATATATTAAATCCCTGAGCCATATGGTTAATATATAAATAAGAAGCTGATTTGAAGTCACTGTTTTGTGATGTCACATAAACCACAACAGTACCGACAGTACATTCATTTTTATCACGTCTCATCCCATATAATCTGATCCCAGTTTTAGTGAAATAAAGATGCAGTATATAAACACAAGCTTCAAAATGTACATTATTTCTCACACAATTTATGTATAGAAACAAGCTTCTTTGAAGTCAATACATACATACATAAGTTTTCACATGTCATTATAGGACGTTATCCATTTCAGTGAAATAAAAAAAGTTTGAGGGACCACAGCATTTTTGCGTAATAATGAAGTTTGATGTCGTTTGTAAACACACATTTAAAATGTCATACAATGCTTTGTCAAGTTATGTCACAAAACTCACACCTGTACATGCATACATTTTCATACACATTAAAGAGCCCATGTCATCCATTTTAATGAAACAGAAGACTTTAATGTATGTGTATTTTTCAAAATATATATGAATTCCCAAAGCCATTCAGTTCTAATGTAGAAAATGAGCTTCCAACCCAGCTTGCTTTAAAGGTATTGATTTTGTGATGTCACAAAAGTCAACCGATACATTTTCACACATCTGCCTGTTGACGTCCTTCTGTAGAGGATGCGGTCAGGTCTTCATGTGTTGGTGTAAGCTTTATTTATGCAGAAATGATAGTTGTTCTCAGTCCATATCTGTCAGAAGGGATATATTTGATGGAGGAAATGCACCTTTAATAATAATAATCAGTCAAGACTTCTCAAATATTGGAGATTTTGAAGAATGGTGCGTCATTATCATAGACCCTTTTGAGTCACTGATGTACAGTTGCAATAATACAGACAGTATCTTGGAAGCCCCCTTAGCCCCAACCACCCCCAACCCATAAATCTGATATGGGCCTTGGAGCGATTGTCCCACTTGCACTACCGGTGGGGTAGTTACACCGCAAGTCTGAGAGCTAGACTGATTGATGTGTTTATTAAGTTCCTATTCATTTATCTTGGAATGCACTGAATTGTGTTTCATTTGTTGCTAGAACTTACTGCACATAAGTCTATGTACTGAAATGGTGCCACTGAGGAATGACTGCAATGTAGGTTTTAAATGAGAAAAATAAGGGCTGAATTATAGGCCGTAGAAAGGGTGTGTTTTTCTGGTTTTCCAGCAATAGAGGTTAGCAGAGACTGTTGTTTTGTCGATGACATTGCAAAATGGAAAACTAAAGGTTGAAAATGGGTTGCCAGTTTCTGGAAAAGAAAAAAAAAGTGTGGGTATTTTCGCTTTAGCTGGATAGGGGCTCTTGAATTTTTAAAAGTGTTACCACATAGATGTCCACGGAGATGTTTGAGGGGACTTTTAGGAATAAATGTGGCGGAAACTGTATGTGTGTTTATGGTTGTTCTGTAGTAACTACTTCCGTTTACTCAATTCTATGTACTTAAGTAACATTCGGAGGGGTGTTGGTCCTTTACTTTCCAATTCCTTTTTTGAGTTTAAGGTCTAACTGAGCCTAGCAGACTTTACAGTGCAGACAGATGCTGGATATGCTAAACATGTATGAAACACTTGACTGAAGGGTGGTATTCGCGAGGCTCCATAACACCTACATAAACCGTTCAACTGACAAATATTTACACAAGCGTTCACATTTACATTCATTATTCTCACAGCTGAACTCTCTGAGGTGAAGTAAAGGGCATGGACACCTGTTGGAATAAGGATTCATAACTGTTTAATGCAGGTTCATGTTGGTTGTTATGAAAGGCTTATGCATCCTTATGCATGCTTTAGAAATGCGGGCATTCAGTATCATGTTACTGAAGCTCTGCTGCAGCTCTCCAGGGCTCTCTTAACAATGAAGTTATTTCTTAACTATGCAGGTTTATGTCAGTTGGCAGACAAGTCTTATGTAGCTTTATAAATGTTGCCTTTCAGTAACATATTACTGAAGCTTCTCTACGGTTCTTCAGGGTTCTCTTAGCATTGAAGTTTTTGAACTTTTGGACATTTCTTTGCTTTATAGGTTCATGTCGGTTGTCATGAAAGGCCTTATGAATGCTGTCCTTAAGTCACATGTTACTAAAAAGGCACGTGCACAGGTAGTGCTCAACCTGTGCAGAGCACATGCCCTTTTTGTAATTATACTCGGAAGTGCCTTTTTTGGGGGGAATTTTTTTTTTTTAATTAAATCAATGCTATTGGTAACCCTTTATGTCTGTTTGTCTTTTTAACAAATATTTAACCAATTAAAGGCATTAAAAAGCGTATCTCCTAGAACCGTTCAAACTGTCAGTCAAACTTCACAACTCCGCCCCCTGAGCGCCGTGCACTTGCGTTTCAGCGCATCAGTCAGAGTCATAGAGCAGAAGCAGATGAACGTCTTCGTCTTGTAACGGTAACACATCTTGTTGGTAAAATATTGGTAAAATGTCTTGTTTGAATAAGTGTAACGTTGTCTTTATGAAATAAACACAAGTATGTCTATAAAGGTTCATATAATGCATCGTCACACCGGTGTGATGTTGACGTCATGTGATGTCGTCGTTTTAATGATGGACAAATTGTACACATTATTTTAATTTTTTTACCATTATTTATCTTTTTTTTTGGTGGTGGAGGGGTTCGTGGAGGGATTTGGGGGGGGGGGGGGTGCCCTTTTTTTCGTTTCAGCACATGCCCCTCAAAAGCTCTGTGCACAGCCCTGTTACTGAAGCTCTTCAACCGTTCCACAGGGTTATCCAAGCATTGAAGGAGTTAATGGATATTATTCAAATACTTTAATATTTCTTAACTATGTGGGATTATGTCAGTTGTCATGAAACACCCTTGTAGCCTCATGAATGCCTCCCTTCAGTATCATGTTTATGAAGCTCTGCTGCAGTTCTACAAGGTTCTCTAAGCATTGAAGTGTTTGGACTTGACCTGTTTTTGCTTTGTAGGTTTATGTTGGTTTATGAAAGGCCTTATGAATGGAGCCTTATAAATGCCGTCCCTCAGTAACATGTAACTGAAGTTCTTCTACAGTTCTAAAGGGTTCTCTAAGCATTAAAAGAGAGTTTCTGGATGTAATATTGCTTATGTAGGTTTATGTTAGTTGTCATAAAACAAGAAAAGCCTTACTTTTAACAAAAAGTGTTATACTTATTTTATACTAAAACTGAGGCAGTGTACTAAGTTTACTTTTTACATGCTGTATTTTATATACTACAGTGAAGTATACTTGACTTATACTGATGAGTATAAAGAAAGTATATAAAGTATACTTTTATAAACTTAAAATGGCCGTATGAAGTATACTTAAAGTATAATTTTATAAACTTAAAATTGTTCCAATTTAGTCTGAATAAGTATTAAATTAGTAATACGTTCGTATTATACACTTATACTCTAGCATACTTAATAAAATGAACTTCTATGAATGTAGCTCTGAATATTTCTCAAAGAAAGTTCTTTGTATTTTCTTTTCACTCACATTTGATTCCAAAGACATGACACACTGAAGTTTTGCGAAAGAATATATTTAATGTGCTACATTATAAAAGTTTGATCAAAATAGTCTCTGAAATATAAAGTATTATCTTACGCTGAGTCAAAAATAAAGTAAATAAACTGTACAAGAAAATGAAAAAAAAAAAATACTAAAACAAAAAACCAAAAAACACAACAAATTAAGTAAACTAGCCCTCACTATGTAACAGTCACCTTGCACATGGATCTAGGTCCTGCTTTTTCCAGTGCTAAAATATGCAATAAATTAAAAACAGAGCATAAAGCATGAAACACACTATCAACGTAGACGAAATCGCCGCCTGCTATTTTTGGTAAATTGCAGATTTTACCTGAGATTTTTGGAGTTTGGAGCGTATATGAAAGACAACAGTCTCAAATATTAACAAAGCTAATGAACGCTAAAAGCTTCAAATAATAAATATTACAACATCAATCTAGCGACTAAAGTCTAAGAACGTAAATATTCATGTTCACAGGATTTCTTACAGTGCCTTTTGTTGTTGTGCCTTGAGTCACTTCTTTGACAGCTACAGCAAAATCCCACCTCCGATTTTTGGCCATAATTTCTTATTATTACAATTTATTGTTATTCAATAACAATTATGGCCAAAAAACGAGACGTTGAAGAACATTCATGTTACAAATACCTCATATTTTTAAAACTTCAATTAAAAAATAAATGTCATAGCCCCCCGAATCAAAATGGGTCTGGAATTCCTGAGGACTGGAATGTTCAGAACAGGTCAGACTTCAAACGCAAACAGGAAAACACACACAAATAAAAACAACTACAAAATCTCCTATCAAGCCCTATTCACAGTAATAAATTAACACACTCACACACAGACTGATCAACATAAAAATAAAAAAGAAGTACTACCCCCCCGCGCTCTCCGCAGCAGGACAGGAGGTGGAAGTGCAATTACTTAACAAGCTCATGCCAAAGTCTTTGGAAATGCTATTTGTTTGGTTGGATTTTTTTTTGGTGCTGCTCTTCTTGATTCTCATTGTTTCGGTTTGTTCCCTTTTTTTTACACACCAGCAGAGAGTGTGTCCTTTTTTGGCATCAACTACTGCAGGCTGTCCCATGCACTTTTTGGAAATTTGAGCAAAAACGTCCTCAACAGTGTTAAGAAGTCCTCATACACATCTAGGCCCATCAGTAGCCCTGGAGACCCGCTGCCTCCCCTCATTTCCCATGACCCCAAAACACCCGATGTAGCTTATGCTGAGCTTAATGTTTCCTTGGATCGTCTGGATGAACCTTCAGAGGGTGAACGTTTACCATCCGGTGAAATTATCTTTAATAGTTATGGCACGAAATACAAATGTAATTACTTTTATGTTACGTTTTGTTTCTGTCAGTTTGGGGTCTTAACTTTTGTGTACAAACGAATACAAAGTTTACTTTGACCTCCTCTAAATTAAACCTCTAAATTATACCATGCTTTCCTTGTTCTAACCATGCCTTCTAAAGATTAGGTGTGTTGGGGGACCAGGAATGAAGGAGCTCCTGGGTGAGATATGCAGACGCTCCCTCTACTCTTCCTCTGCCTTCACTGAGGGCCGTGGTGGGGTGCAGAATTGGAGCACGCTAGCCCTCTCTTGCTGCTTCTTCCTGGGCCTCTCATTCTTTGGGTTGGCCACCAAGTTCCTGGCCAACCACCTCTCGAGTGCTGCGTCCACCTTGGCATCGGGCGCGCTCTCTTCTAGGCCGTGAGCCTCGGTGCTGGAGTCGAAGTGCTCCAGCAGCTCAGCTGTCCTGCGGAGCTCGGGGCTTTGCGGCCGGTCGGCGGTGGCCGGGCAGCAACCCGAGCGGCGGTGAAGCTCTAGGCTGAAGCGGTGCAGGAAGGCCTGGCAGCAGAGCGGGCAGCTGTGGGATTGCTCACACGCAGAGCCATGCATGCGGCGGTGCAGCTTCAGGTGGATGTACTGTGTAAACTTGGTGCCACACAGCTTGCACTGGTAGGGCTTCTCTCCTGAGTGCAGCCGCAAGTGTGTCTTCAGGTTGCTGGTGCTGCTGAAGCGCTTGTGGCACACCTGCGGGACGGACAACAGGAGGAATTCAATTAGGTCATGACTTTGGCAGCAGTCCGATTATTTTTTTGCCATTCATTAGTCAACCATAGCCATTACAGCCGAATGCATGAATAATTTCATGACACAGATTTGGTTCCGTCCCAGAAAGGTAGGTGGCAGGAAAGTAAGGTTTATGCCGTTACTGAGCCAAAGAGGATTCCTACAGGTCAATAATGGTGGAGTCGTTACACAAGCGGTGTTACATAAGTCCCAGCATCAAATAAAAGGCATTCAAAACCAGGCAAAACCTAAAGCTTTACTCTAACTGCCACGCAGTGTTAGCTTGGAACGTAGGAGGAGTGCCAAGCATGTTTGTGAGATAAGTTTCTGTTTGGTCCGAGAGGGCGCGTCAAGGCTGAATTACAAAAAGCACTCAGGATGACGCCACTGGAACACCCATCCGTGTTAATGAACAACAAAGGTGAGGCGTTCTTTTAAAGGTGCTATAGGACACTAGGTGAAAGTACCTACAGATAAACAAATAATGCCCTTGCGTGACTGAGGCATACCAGCCTTTTCACTTTCTGTTACTCTCCTTTATTCTCCAATGCAGAAACCTTTCAGGACTCAACAAGTATACACAAGACAATAACTGCTCATGCACAAAGGGATGGTTTTTGGCAACAGTAGCCTACCCTTAATCTCTGTGATCTTTGTGTCAAAGTTACAAAACGTAACTGACACATGATCTGAAGTTCTGTACCCACCTGACACTCGTGAGGTTTCTCTCCAGTGTGGACGAGATGGTGCTTCTGCAGGTGGGCCAGCTGGGTGAAGCTCTTTTTGCACAGGTGACACTGGAAGGGCCGCTCTCCATTGTGTACCCTCAAATGCACCTGAAAAAAAAAAGAGCCACCCATTAGATTTGGTTCACCCTCACTCAACACTCAAGGCCTGTTATGGACAATGTAATAATCCCAACTCACCTTCAAGTTGGACAGCTGGCCGAAAGTCTTGAGGCAGACGTTGCACTCGTACTTGATTTTTCCGTTCTGTTTCTTCAGCGGGTAGGGGAGGGACTTGTATCCGGGTCCGTGGCGTGAAGATGATGACAATGATGAGGGAGAGCTGTTTTTGGGTGTGGGGGTCAGGCTGAGGTTGATGGCCTCTTCACAGGCGGAGGGTGGTTGCTGACGCACATGCTGTGGCTCTGGGGTCGAGTGCTTGGAAAGAGGCGAGAGTTCAGGAGTGGCCGGGGCACCTTGGGGAGGGGAAGTGTTTGGGGGTCTCTCCTTCAGGCCACCATGAGAAGAGGGGGTGGAGTAGGGCAGGGTAACAGGCAGAAGACCAGGCTGGGTCACCGATGGAAAGGGCAAGGTGTCATTGCCCGGTAAACTGTTGTACCGGAATGGTCCCCTAGGGGGAAGCACAGGAGGAAATGGAGGGGAGTATGGGGGCAGAATCAGACGGGGGTAATGGGGACTGTAAGGTGGAAGGAGCTGGTAGGGAGGCTGCAGAGGTCTGGGAGGGAGCAAAGGTGGGTAGGGTACAGAGCTTTCTCTGTAGCCATAAAGGCCATGAAGATGCAGTGGGAGTTCTTGATTCCGCACTCCAAAGGTTTGAGGGTTCAGCTCTGGACGGAGTACATTCTCTCGGGGCATCTCAGGCTGGACCTTCTTACTGAAGTCCATCACATGCTGTTCAGGTGTGTCTGGGGGCGTATCCCTCTCAATAACCTCAACATCCACCTTCTCCTCGATCTCCTCAGCCTTTTTTTCCTCCTTCTTGGCCTCATCTCGTCTCTGGGGCCTATGAGGGCTCGGCCCCCGTTTGGGGCAGCAGGTCCACTGAGGTAGGTAATGCTTCTGGAGGTCAGCTTCTGTCACATCACCACCAAGGTGTTCTACATGGCGAGACAGAAGAGCAAGCAGAAAAGAACAGGAATGGTCAGATGTGGCAGACATTAGTCAAACTAGAAGCTTCTGTTCTGATTTACAACCTGTTATGTGATATCTTGGACTAAAACTTCAGAGAACTAAATAACTTTCAGCAGCCATGACATGTTGAGTGTTTTTTCTTCCAGGTAAAAAACGGTCATAATATCATATTCAAATGACAGAACCGCGGCAGGTAAAACCTGTTCAGTTTCCACAGAACTTCTCACTCTGGGCTATTTGCCCTTTATGGTACAAGTTCTTCATAGGACCAGAAAAACATCGCCTCGTTCTCCCCCGAAAACACGACCGTCACACACCTACTCATCACCCTCTCCCTCGCGGCCTCACTTATGGTAAATGGCACATCTTTCAGTTTTAGATTGACAGACAGGAGATATGGCGCTGGTTTCTATCTGACTTACAGACCAGTATTGCTATCACAAAGCACCTTAATTACCAGTGTGTGGGAGTGAGTACTCGGGGTGTGTGCAAGTGAATGTGTGCGTATGTGGGAGTCTGTGTATGAGAAGACAGGAGCGCAACAGTTACACTTCTCAGTCAGAAACTGTGCTGACTCACTGCGGTGGCAGATGCCGCCAACCACAGGAAAAATCCTCCATCACCTCTTTCGACACGGGACAGGGAGGCCCGTGCTAATCCCCGCCGTCCACAGGAGGTAAACAGAAAACCGCCACTTCTCTGAGCCACAGAAGAGAAACAACATTCAGTGCCTGTGACTCAGATTCTGCCCAATCACGGACATCAGCCTCCCCGTCCACTCTCTCTCTCTCTCTCTCCCACGATGCAGGGAAGGAGATTACACAAACAGATTATTACCCTTGTGGTAAAGGTCTAGTTCCTCAAAACCTGGTGCTGCAGGCTTTACAGGCAGAGCGTCTGCTGTCAGCGTTGTCAGAGTGGAAAGTGAAAATGGTCAACCAGACGGTTATGAAAAGCAGAAAATTACAGAAGCTGCACTTGTTTACTCATTCTTGTCATGCATAAAGCTAATACCTCTGCTGACAGGGGCGAAACGAGGTTGCATGCTACAACTGACATAACCCTACATAGACAATCAGTAGGCTTTTTCTAATGAGTGTCCCATCATTCAACAAATAATACTTTAGGAATCTTAGAAGCCTTTATGAAAGTTAATGTAGGTTTACAGTTCTGTGCAAAAGTCTTAGCACCTGCAAAAGTCATATTTACTGTTAGAGCACTGAGTGTTTTGTTTTAGTGGGTCAGTCATTTTAATATTACTAAATATGCTACTCAAAAATTATAAATACAAATTAAATTACACAGTAAATGGTGAGTATATGTACTGTATATTCACGTGTTCCATGTGGAAGTCCAGTGTTACTGGTTGACTCGTAAAATTAGAGCAGGAGCTGCTTTTCTATCAGACACTTTATCACAAGCTGCGAAAAGAAATGGCTTTAAACAATTTGCAGATGTCTCTGAGATGTTTGCACAGGACTGTATGTCGGCTGTCATTAAGGGCTTATGTAGATTTCTCAGCGTAATTGAATTCTCCAGTGCTTTACTTCTCGCTATGGATGTGGTGACACACAACAGCTTTCTCTCGGGCCGACCTTCCCACAAGAACAACACCCAGAAATTCCCTCCAACTTTCCAAACTTTCTGACGAGGCATGTTTGCACGTGCTGAGTGATCTGCAGGTGACTTCAAAAACAACAACAGGAAAAAAACTCCCAACAGATTGGGTTCCTAATGACCGTAATACATTCTGTCTACAGCTTCATGGTGTGAGGCGACAGCAGCTTTGGATGTGAGAAGTAGTCACTGGTGGCTTTTTTTTTCTTTTTTGATTTCCCTTTCTCTTTTTTTGGCTCAGTAGATTTCGCTTCAGAGAAAGAAGCTTTGAGGAAAGTCACAGATCCTGCTTCCTGAATCAGGGCGTTCCACCATTATGCACAATTGAGGAGAGAGAGAGAGAGAGAGAGAGAGAGAGAGAGAGAGAGAGAGAGAGAGAGAGAGAGAGAGAGAGAGAGA
>JBBJLR010019845.1:0-13212 GCA_037577145.1 Brachypetersius gabonensis
ACAGGTGTCTTTTAAACAGGTGACTAGTTAAGACAGGTGTCTTTAATGAGGGTGACTAATTGAGTAGGAGTGTCTAAAATTGGGAAAATTCTCTTTAAAAGAAATAATGATGCTTTTTACACATTCAAACTATCTCAATGCTTCCTCCTTTATGAATTACCTGCAAAACATTCTGTGATAAACAGCAAGGAAAACATTTTTTTTTCTTGAAGTAGTTTACATATATATATATTAATAGTTGCTCTGTGGTTGTGAATTATGTAATTTGTTTTATTTGTAAGATGAGTAAGAGGTAACTGAAGATAACTTTGAGGTAACGGAAGGGTCTGCTTGGAAGACTTTTCCTGGCAAGTAATGTCTGAATGTGAACCAGGTCTACAAATGTTCTCTTTTACAAAAGCGGAGTAAAATAACTGATTTTACTATTTATCTGTTTAGGAAAGAAATATCTGCTTGTCAGCAGTGACAATTTCTGGTATAATAGCCAATGCAGCCCAGCACCCGCTATGCTCACACCACTCAGATGTAGTAGTTTACGCAAGAAAAAGAGAGGGAAACCTCTTTTGGCCAAAACTGATTGTGAGTGGCATGGTTTCAACGATGCAGGTGTGGAACAGCAAAAAGGTCAGTCTCAGAAATAATTGCAATAGGCAGTTTAATTGCAATATTGCAATGTATATATAAAATACTTTAATATAATATATATATAATATAATACATATACTTTAATATATATTAATACAAATATTAAAGTCGTCTACCAAGAACCACTTGGTTTCCTTACAAACCATGTTTGATACATACAAAGATATTTGAGAAGAAACTTTTAAAGTTATAAAGATAAGGATTATGGATTCTTCTTTGAATCTTTACATTTTGTTGATTTTTTTTACTTTTAGAGAGGTTCTTCCAACACATCTCATATCCACTGAAGGGTTTTATAGAGAATCCAAAGTGATTCTTCTATGGTACTACAACGTAAATATACATTTCTTACATATTTATTTTTAAGAGTGTACAAAAGATCATTAAAGAAATAAATGAATACACTTTGACTGCTGTGCTACCATATATAAGCAATGACTGTGTACACCATAAAAACACAGTCTACCCGCTGGGAATTCTAGTGTTCTTACAAGAGATGGATTTCAGTGTTCACTCAAAAAGCACTTCCTAGAAAAACAGACAAAAGATGAGTGATCGGTTACATGGCGTTGGGTGGTGACTGTGTCCCCAGGCACACTCCACAGCTCTCCTTCATTGTCTTCTACATGCTATTAATGGAAACTCATCTAGTAGCAAATCCATCCTAAAGCTCCCTAAGGTTAGTGTGATGCTGTAGAAGGAACAAACCAGCTGTACAAACACTGGGAGAAATTCAGCTGTGATGCTATGGAAGATGCAGTTCTATAAAATCCACACAAAACATTCAAAATAAAGAAATTTCAGGAGCAAAATTAAAACCAATATCTGACCTTATCTAGTTGCGGTATTTAGTGGTTAGTTATTATACAGATAGCAAAAGCTTTAGGAGTGCCCTAATGCACTGGTGAGCTCAGCAACACTAAAAGGCCTGGAAGTTCACAGAAAACAACTGAAGTGGATGATTGCAGAATTCTTTCCTTGGTGAAGAAAAAACGCTTCACAACATCCAGTACAGGTCAAGAGCACATTTTAGGAGGAACTCTTGAAAAATAGAAAGGCTGTATTACGTTGCCAGTAAACATTTAAAAAGGCTGTCTAGTTCTAGAACAAGGTTGAAACCAGTATCATCTTGTACCAGAATGATGGAAAGACAAAAGTATGTAGACAGAAAAGAACAGCTCATAATCCAAAGCATCGTTTGTCAAACATGGTGGAGGTAGTGTTATGGCAAGGGTATGGCTGCCAGTGGAACTGGGTCACTGGTGTTTACTGATGATGTGACTGCTGACAGAAGTAGCAGGATGAATTCTGAAGTGTACAGGACTATAATCTCTGCTCAGATTCAACCAAATGCTCCAGAACTGATTGGAGAGCACAAGTACAGTACATTTACAGTACAAATGGATAACGACCCAATACTGTGAAAGCAATCCCATAGTTTCTCAAGGTAAAGAAATTGGATATTCTTCAATGAGTAAGTTAATCACCTGATCTCAACCCAATTTTCATTTACTAAAGACAAATCTAAATTCAGAGGAACAACAAACAAGCAGCAACTGAAGGCATCAACACTAAAGGCCTGACAAAACATCTCTAGAGAGACAACTTTTATTTATGTCCAAGGGTTCCAGACTTTTCATTCAATTACTAAAACAATACATACACACACACACACACACACACACACACACACACACACACACACACACACACACACACACACACATTAACATGTAGCATTACAACAGATGAACTACAGAGCATCACTATAAACCTATATGGTCACTGATAAACTGGACAATACATTTGGGCAGGTGGGTGTACATAATAAAAGGGTTTACCATTTTAGTGATGGAAGTGTTATGTAAGTATAGATGTACACATTCTGTACACGGGTGTAGCAACTATCCTCTTTTATCCTGACATACAATCAGTACGAATGAATTGTATAAACGTTCAGTGTGATGTTGAAGCTATTTTGTTGACTGTATTTTTTTACATATAGTTTGGGTTTAGATTCATGCAAGAATTTGCATAGCTTAAGAGCATTCACTTTTGCCAATATATAAACATTTGTGCAATGCAAATGTCAGCTTATTTTATTGAAAGATAATATTTAGGTTAGACCCTAAATGTTTCATAGGAAGTGTATTGATGCACTCTTATCTGTCCATAGTACTATAAATCATATTGAGCTTGTCTATCTTTTTTTTTTTTGGTTAGAGATCTTTTTGACAAGTACACTGTATTTTGATTCTGAATAAAAAGTCTGTGAGACTGAGCAATGCAGTCTTACAGAAAACTCGTTTATTTAGTAGATCGCAATGAGCCGCAGCTGCTCTTGTAAAAGATAAGATGCTGTGTAAATGTAGTGCTTTTTTTAAAATTGTTTATTACAGTTCCAATGAAAGCTCACATTCGATAATTTGGAATAAATGCAATCTGTTAAATAGACAGAAACGTATCACAACCAACATGCATAGTAATGATCATAATCAGATTCAGTGTTTTGCATGTCATGTGCTCCTTTAGAACTCCTGATAAACAAATTTAATTGCCCTCATACTTTCCTGGAGTTAATTACTATTGGCCTTTTTTCTCTTTTTTTCACTTTCTTCATGCTGGCCACTGTGTTTGTTGATGTTATTTATTCATGTGGGAAATTATGATTCTTTCCTTATCCCATCACTGGCCCATTTCATAGCTGGCTCTGGCTGAGTGAGTGAGTTGTGGGGTGAGGCCTCAGCTGGATTTCCCATATGAATAAATAATTCATTGATCCACATAAGCTTAATCCAGCAAGCTACCAAGAATATCAAATAGGAAACAAGGGAGAGGTACAACCCTGATCCATATTAATATTATAATATCCTAAATGTGACAACGAACAACATGCCTTGAGCATTTTATGAATTAAAAATGAAAAAAATAAAAAAGGATGAGGGAAGAAAGTAAGTCAACTGTGTACAGGTCATGTATGTGCTTAGTTCCATATCAAAACCTCCCTGTAGGGTTATTAAATTTTATATATTTGAAAATGCCAGCTAGAACATTAGAGGCTAATAAGATTTTTTTCATGTAGGACAAATAGCACAAGCTTTCATTGCAACGGGAATTAAATTTTCTCCAGTGACACTTGAAGCGTGTGAAGCATTTTTAGGGTTCTTTAGGCTAAAGTGCGGGCTATTTCTTTTTGTAAATGCAATTAATGCCTTGAATAAAAGTAGTTATAATGCTCAGAATTTGAAAATGGTGCCTTACATGTAGTTACACCTTATTTAAGTAAGTAAAATATTTTAGTATTAGAATAAGGGCATTGTAAAATGTGTTACCACTGACATCTGGTTTCACATTTTTCTGTTAATGAACACTATATTAAGGAAAAGATTACAGAAAAAGATGTGTGACTGTCTGGTGGGACCCAAGGACTGGATTTAGAGAAGAAACTTTGAACTTTGTCCAACTGAGCAAGACTTTTGAACCATTCATAACAAAAACATATCAAAACACAATCAAAAAACATATCACTCAGGTAATGCTTACTTTTAGTGTTCCCAAGGGATTCTAGCAGTACATTTGAACTAAGCTAACGATTGCACACACTAGATAAAACACCTGAAGGTTGTAAAATACATTCCATGCTTTATTTGAAGCTTGTAATACAGTGATCATCAACTGGCGGCCTGCGGGCCACATCCAGCCCGCCAGAGCTTTCCATCCAGTCCCCGATGGAAAATGAATGGACGTCTATGGAGCCAGACGACTAAATTCTGCACTACCCCATGGAATAATGGGAGAGTGAGTACATTTTATATTAAGATTTCTCTGATATTACTCAATCAGGAATAGCCTAGTGAGGAGGGAAAAGTATGTTTCTACATTTATTTTCGGGTTCACTATGTGCAGTGCATGCGCATGGAAATGACTTTCAACTGTACTGAGTTAAGACCAATATGTGTGTGTGTATATAAGGAAGCTGAAACAGATGCTTCACTGCAAATTGTTGTTTATCTTATCTGAGGACAGTGGACTAACCTGCCTAATTTTGAGTTTTGATTATTCATGTGTTTACTGTGAAATATCCGAGTTCATTTAGACCAATTTTGAAGTTTCATGTAATATGAGTCTTTTAACATTGACAAAGGCCTAAAACTAACAGCAATTTGGAAGGAAAATGAATATATCAAATAATAATATATTATTGTATTTTATTTTATTTTAGGAAAGCATCTGGCCCTCACAGTGTCTGTCGAGAAAAACTCTGGTCCTTGGTCAAATGTAGTTGACGACCCCTGTTTTATGTAGCATTTCCAGGACAATTCTTTCAGCAAAGAGAACCGTCATTTACAGTCTGACTGAATCCCATTGGTCAGGTTGTGATATTTGCAGTGAGTGACTCCCATGGGGAACAGACTGGCATTCTGTCCCATGAAATTGTTCTGATACATCTGATCTGATACAATACAACTTTAGTCAAGCTTGTTTTAATTAATAGGAAAGTTATATTAGCAGTATCAACCTAGATTCCATAGAGAAAAAAATAAGAAAGAAATAATGGTAGTGATATTAGTGATCAAATACTTGCTAATTTGCTTGAATAAAAATGACGGACATGATATTTTTAGTTCCCAGAGCCCTAGAAGGCCCTGAAAGCTCCCCTCTGGTAAAGTAATCTGCTAAACCTTCTGTGCAAACACATGAGGTTTCTTACAAAAAATGTTTTCCTTTGAGTAGAAAGGCACCCAAGTGAATGGAAGGGCTCAGAGTTTTCCAAGGCTGTGTTGACAAAAGCCAATAGTGTTCAAAACTTGTCAGCACTGGACATGCACTTTTACATCAAAGCCAGCAACAACAAAAAATAAGAAAAAGAAACGAGGAACAGCAGAATTACTGATATAATAGATTTCAGATATTTCTAAGCCACTTGCCAAATTAACCCTAGAAGTCACAGTTATCACTCACAAGGGCAAAAACATTGTGTAAGAATTTTTCACTAGTAGATCACAAAAATGAGTACAGATACATATTGTAATGACCCAACTTATGAGCGAACACCGAGTCTGGAACCAAGAGTTCTTTTTATTGCCGTTAATCCTAACAGAAGAGTTGCTGTTTAGGCCGCAACCCACGCCACACCAACACACACGTCCGCACTCTCTCAAGTCTCCCAAATCACCCACTCCCAAGCACACACACGCCCCTCCCATTCCCAATCTCAACACACATACACAGATTTAAAGGAACAGGACAACATTTTAACATTCAAACCCAATAACTAATTTACAAAACCCAAGATCACCACACTGCCCTCCCCCTTATGAAGTCCCTCGCCCACGAGGGGACACAACAAAATCCTTGAGCCGGGCAGGCCTCCTGCCCGGCTCAAGGGTACCTTGAGTGGCCTACTCGGGGTACCTCTGGGGTCTGAACCTGGGGACACCTGTGGCAGGGGTGTCTGGGGTATGGGGGAAACAGGATCTGGGTCTGGGGAGGGGGAAGGGGGGTTTTGTTGGGTGGGGCCTACTACAAATGAGGGGACAGCAGTCCCCCTGTATGGGGCTAACCTGTCCCGGTGAAGGGCCACTTTCCTACCCCTAGGGGGAACCTGTACCCTGTAAACCACCTCCCCCAACCGTTCTAAAACACAACAAGGGCCCTCCCAATGTCTGTCCAGTTTAGGGCAACGTCCCTTCTTGCGTTTGGGGGTGAAAACCCAAACCAGCTCCCCGGGCTTGAAATGTCGTCCTCTGCTTTTTAAGTCATAGTACCGCTTTTGATGCAGGCCAGACTTCTCCAGCTGGTCCCTGGCAAAAGCGTGCGCACTGTCCAAGTGGTCCTGGAGTTTGCGGGCATACTCCGGGCCCGGCAGTCCGGTTGGTGTGTCCGGCGGCTTTCCATAAGCGAGCTCTGCTGGAGTCCGCAATTCCCGTCCTAGCATAAGCAGTGCGGGCGTGCAGCTGGTGGAGCTCTGCACAGCTGAACGGTATGCCATCAGGACAAGGGGTATGTGCCTGTCCCAGTCACGCTGATGGTCCGCTGTGAGTATGGCCAGTTGTTGCTATATAGTGCGGTTGAACCGTTCCACTAGGCCATCACTCTGCGGATGCAGCAGAGTAGTGCGCGTTTTCTGCATGCCCAGCCGGTCACACAGGGCAGCAAAAACCTTGGACTCGAAATTCCTGCCCTGGTCGCTGTGGATGACCTCCGGCGCGCCAAACCGACTGAACATGCCCTCCAACAGTGCATCGGCCACTGTCTCTGCCTCCTGATCTGGCAGGGCATAGGCCTCCGGCCACTTGGTAAAGTAGTCCATCGCGCACAGCACATACTTATTTCCTTTCTCCGAGACAGGGAAAGGGCCCATGACATCAACCGCCACCCTCTCAAGGGGTGCCCCTACTGCCCGCTGCTGAAGTGGAGCATGTGACCGATCAGGGGGCCCTTTGTGTGCAGCACATTCGTCACACCGGCGGCAAAAATCCTCCACATCGCGCTTGTGTCGTCCCCAATAATATCCTTGTCGAAGGCGACGGAGGGTTTTCGCAACCCCAAAGTGTCCTGAGCCAGCCCCTCCGTGGCAGGCCTCCAACACAGCGTCTCTAAGTGACTTAGGCACTACGACCTGCCACCTCTCTTCTCCGGTGGCTGGTTCCTTCCATGCCCGCTGCAGCACCCCATCTAGCAAGCGGAGCGTGCTGTACTTACACCACAGTCCCTTGGTGGCCACTGACTGTCCTGCCACCTCATCCCAGGGTGGTCTCTGTCCACTCTCCACCCAGTGACACACTGGTCGCAGGTCAGAGTCCTCCTCTTGGCGGGCTGCCCACCCCGCGGCATCCACTATCTGCAGCATGCCGCACGTTGGCCCCGCTGTGGCCTCCTCACCCCGTAGCTCTCTCTCTCTAGCATCCCTCCGGTCGCAGTAGCTGCAGCCGACAGCAGCACATGGTCGGTGGGACAGAGCATCCGCGTTGGTGTGCTGCGCCCCAGTCCTGTGCACCACAGTGAAGTTAAAGGACTGCAGCTCTTCCAGCCACCGAGCCACCTGACCCTCTGGTTCCCGGAAGGACATGAGCCACTGCAGTGCGGCGTGGTCCGTCCTGATGGTGAAGGGAGTGCCGCAGAGGTGGTACTTGAAGTGGCGTGTGGCTGCCACAACAGCTAGCAGCTCCCTTCTGGTCACACAATAGCGCTGCTCGCTCTTATTGAAGACCCGGCTGAAGTACGCCACCACTTGTTCCCCTCCCTCCCCTATCTGAGAGAGGACCGCTCCCATACCAACACTGCTGGCGTCCGTGTCCAGTACAAACGGAAGACCGGGAACTGGTGGGGCGAGGACGGGGGATTTAATTAGAGCCTGCTGCAGCGTGGTAAACGCAGACTGGCAGTCTGTTGTCCACGTAAAGGGGTGGTCCCTCTGGAGAAGGCGGAAGAGGGGTGCCCCAATGCAAGAGAAGCCCTTCACAAACCTCCTGTAGTACGAGGCCAGCCCAAGGAAGCTTTTGAGCTGCTTTTGGTTGGAGGGAACTGGCCAGTCTCTGATCGCTTGGACCTTTTCCTCCAACGTGCTGACTCCTGTACCGCTCACCTTGTGACCCAGAAACTCGACCTCCCTCCGCATGAAGTGGCATTTGTCGGGGTGCAACTTCAATCCAGCCGCGACGAACCTGCCCAGCACCACCCTCAGTGAGTCCAGCGCCGCCTGGAATGACTGCCCGTGTACCAAGATGTCGTCCAGATACACCAGGCACTCAGAGCGGGGAACGCTGGCCAGCACACTGTCCATCAGTCACTCGAACGTCGCAGGTGCATTGCACAAGCCGAAACTTAGCACCTTGAACTGCCAGTGCCCCCTGCCAATGCTAAATGCCGTCTTTGGCCTGGACTGTCATCAACCCTGGGGAGGGGGTAGCAGTCTTTTCGGGTCACCTTGTTCAGGGGCCTGTAGTCCACGCAGAACCTCCACCTCTGGCTCTTTTTCTTGGGCACCATGACCACGCCCGAAGACCACGGGCTGTCCGAGGACTCAATGATGCCTGCTTCCAGCATGGCCCTCACCTCCCTATCAGCAGCCACCTGTTGTGCCAAGGGAAGGCGGCGGGGACGCACCCTTATGGGCCTGGACTCATCAGTGACAATGTGATGCTGTACCAAGTGCGTGAGCCCCACTTCCTTTTCATTTAGAGCAAACACGTCCTTATACTCACACAGCACTTGCCACAAGTCCAGTTGCTGCTGGCTATCCAAGCCATTACAATTCGTTTGTGTGCTGGCTACTCTCTATTCCCGGTTGCAGAGGCAGGCATGGGGTTGCAATTTCGCCATCCGCAGCTGGTGGGGGTCTGGCCTGAGGCAGATTGTCGGCGTGCAACCATGGGGAGTGGGAACAGCCCGCTGCTGGGGTTACTGGGATGTTGGCACCGACACTCAGTGCGGGGCCCTGACGGGATGGGCCGGTCAGCTGAACACGCTGCCCCCCTGGCAGGACTAAATCACCTGACCCCAAGTCCACAAGACACCCAGTGGCTCTCAAAAAGTCCAGCCCCAGGATGCACGGGTCCTGTACTTCAGCCACCCATGCCGAAAAGGTCACTGTTAGGTCCCCCACAGTAAAGAGAAATGTCCCTCTGCCATCCATAGGGGCCATATCTCCAGTCACCATCTGTAGCTGCACTGAGGTCCGCTCTAACGAGGTCCCAGCTGGCACAACATCGGGTCTAAGTAGTGTGGCTGTGGACCCCGTGTCAACAAGAGCAGTGCAGGAGACCGAACCAACTAGTACAGGCACGTGACATAAATTACCCACCTTTGTCCACCTCACCGTCACAACCGATTTTGCAGTCCTTTCCCGGCAGTCAGGTTTCGGAGTCCACGCTCTCCGGACCGCCTTCTCGTTTCCCTGCTGCCGGCTAGCTTTGGGACAGAACAGCAGCACGTGTCCCGCTTGTCCGCACCCCCAGCAGATGACAGGCCGCCTGTGCGGAATGCTTTCCCCTTGTGGCGGTGCTGGCCGTGCCACTATGGCTCACATGATCTCCTCCACCCACGCTGGCCTCTGTGCAGGTTCTTCCGCAGCAGCCGCATTCACTGTCGGTGGTGCTGTCTGCTTCAGAGCACCGACAGCTGTCTCTCTCTCCATGGCCAGTTGCAAAGCCTCGTTCAGGGATGAGGGATGGGCGAGCTGCACATGCAGGCGGAGCTTGTCAGGTGTCAGGGCTTGTGTGAACTGGTCTCTGGCCAGCTCTCGCCGAATAGCAAGCGGCATGGAGGCATATTCCCGCCCGCAGAGGTGCTCGACCTCGTAGGCCAGGACGTGAAGCGGCTCACCAGGCTGTCTGACGTGACGCTTGAGCTCACCCCGTAGGGAGTCTTGCAGGTTAAACTCCCCGAAGCGTCTTTGCAGAGCCCCAACCAGTGTCGTGTACTCGCCCTCTCCTCCGGATTCAGCAGCAGCAAGCAGGCTAGCGCGTCCTCCGTCAGCGCTAAAGCCAGCTGCAAGGCTTTCGTCTCCTCCGACCAGCCTGCTGCAGCTGCTAACAGCTCAAACTGTGCTTGGTAAGCCTCCCAGCTCTGCTTACCGGAGAACTTCGGCGTTTTCAGTCCAGCCAAAGCGAGGCCATGGGCGCCGCCATCTTTGTTTACCTCCCATGCGGCATTGCTGTGACGTCCCACTGACGTAGCCCGCGTAGCGCCCGAATGGCGCGAAACCGAAACGCCTTGGCCTAGCGGACCACGCTCGACAACCAGCGGTGCCGTTTGCTCCTCGTCAGGCATATTTATGGCACACTCAGGGTTTTCCAGCCATTCTACCTTCACTCGGGTGCTCATGAGCGAGTCCATGCCGCTTGAATTGACCACGGCGTCAGGTCGAGTCCGGGCTTCTGACACCAAATGTAATGACCCAACTTATGAGCGAACACCGAGTCTGGAACCAAGAGTTCTTTTTATTGCCGTTAATCCTAACAGAAGAGTTGCTGTTTAGGCCGCAACCCACGCCACACCAACACACACGTCCGCACTCTCTCAAGTCTCCCAAATCACCCACTCCCAAGCACACACACGCCCCTCCCATTCCCAATCTCAACACACATACACAGATTTAAAGGAACAGGACAACAGTTTAACATTCAAACCCAATATCTAATTTACAAAACCCAAGATCACCACAATATTATGGTTATAGATGTCATAAGTCCATATTCTGAACATTCGATTCATGCACACACACTAAATTAATTATGAAATAGAAGTAACAACTCAACTTCTTTCTTAAGGTTACACATATCCAACACAGTCTTCACATCCTCCTGCAACCTCATTTCCTTCACCCTGGATAATGATATGGGAAAAAATCTTCAGTGCTTATTTCAAAGTTTTTGACTGACTCTTCTTGGGAATCCTATTGTTAACCGACAGCAGCCAGTTTTGCTGGTAATGGATCCGGCAATGTTAGGCTGCTAATTGAGTTTCTGCTTTTCTTGAGTGCTCAAATGATTGCAGAGGAAGTAATGGTACACCATCCTCTCCTTCCTGACCTTCCTGTGCTGACAGGATCCATTTTAAGCCAACTGGCAGTATTTACACCTCTCAAATGCCACCTGTGAGGGAGAAGAGGAAACACTATATTTTTTCAGTGCTCATTCCAAGAGAAGTCTAAATTAATTACATGTCCAAGAAGAGAGAGAGACAAA
Organism: Brachypetersius gabonensis; assembly: GCA_037577145.1. Lineage (NCBI taxonomy): Eukaryota > Metazoa > Chordata > Actinopteri > Characiformes > Alestidae > Brachypetersius > Brachypetersius gabonensis. The sequence continues at coordinate 11,337 of JBBJLR010019845.1, forward strand.
TTAAGGTGCTGAAATCATATTCGCATTCAAAGTAACAAACTGTTCTACAAGACTGTCCTTTCTTTAATATTTCACCATAGGGCTGCTATATAACACCTGTTGGATGGCATTTGGGAATATTATCCAAGCTACTCATATATTATTCTCTGAACCTCTGATCTGTTTAGAATGCTATCATTCATGAAATTTCATGTGTTGTAGAAATTTCCATAGAAGGTAAAATGATCTGGTGACCAGTGTTTGACCTTATCCATGTTCTCCCCACAGATGTTGTCTTTTATAGCATCTGTTTACAAACAAATCTAATTTAACCCACTGTGTAAACATGTCTACAAAGACAGTCCAGTTAGGAGGGCAGCTGTGATTTAATGTGCCTAATGATATGCTTCTAAAAGCACTTCGTGATGATAGGTGTCAGTTAGTTGGGATAGTAGTCATTGAGGCAGGACAATGAAGACTTCATTGACACAGGGATGATGGTAGTGGCCCTGAAGCATGTTGGAACTACAGTGGTGGAGAGAGAAATACTGAGGATGTCTGTGAGAATATCTGCCAACTTGTCTGTATATTCTCCCGAATGTTGCCTGGCAAGGTGGTCTTCTACGTTGCCATGTCTTTCTGTGAAACAACCTGTATATTAAAATCATTCTGCACATCTGGGAGGGAGACCACATTGTCACAGTCAGGTGAACATGCCCTGTACTGTATGTCCCCAGAGTCCTAGAAGTGGCCATGGAAGTGGCTTTTTATTGAGGTATGTGGTGATGGTATTGGAAATAGTAATGTAATCAATGCAGTTGTTGATGCAGCCATTCATAGATGCCATGTACTCCTCCAGGTTGGTAGAGCCACTGTAGATGTCTTCAGGAGTGGAGCCCCCTCCGGCGAGCCCAGACATGTCCTCTAGTGCAGAGCCGCCTCCGGGGAACCCCGCCATGTCCTCAAGAGCTGAGCCCCAATCACACCAGTGCACAATCACACCAGCATATGCACACATGATCTACCAAATACTGACTTCCAAGGAAAAGTAAGATAGAATACTCTTAAATTGTAAGAAATTGCGTCATATTTGTGTATTTAAAAATAAACTAAAATTAAATTTAAAAAAAGTCCGGAGTTAAAACAAGGTGCATGGTGTTGGTAGAACTTAAAAATGATAATTATATAAGTACAAGGGAATATGGTACAATTAAGTTTCCTAACTAAAGGAGTGTATTATACAGATGCATCAGAGATTAAACTGTAAAATACTTCCTTTAATGTTGTTTTAGTAAACGTCCCTTTAATGTTGTTTTAGTCCCTAGATATACCCACTACAGCTTACAGGATGCACCACAATAAAACAACAAGCTGGTCAAGGCAATGTGATGCTCTGGACAGTGTTCAGCTGAGAAACCTTGTGCCATTGCATCCATCTGGATGTTGCTTTGACAGGTACCATTTCACCTAAAAATTTTTATAGACTGAGTAAACCCTTCCATGTCAGCAATATTCCAGAATAACAGTGGTCTCTTTCAGCAAAATCTTATACAGAAAAATAAGATTTAATAACGGTTTGAGAGTTTGAAGTGTTGACTTGGCCTCCAAATTCACCAGATCTCAATCAGACTGAGCATCTGTGGGATGTGCTGGACAAACTAAACTGATCCATTGAGGCCCAGCACAGGACTATATCTGTTGCTTGTCTTTGTGCCATGTTTTGTGTAGTCCATGCCTTGCCAGATCTGTTTTATTCGGCAGGAGGTATCCCTGCACAGTGTTAAGTAGGTGGTTATGACTGATCAGTGAATGTACAGTTGTGGCCAAAGGTTTTGAGAATTACATAAATATGGGAAATTGGAAAAGTTGCTGCTGAAGTTTTTATAATAGCAATTTG
>JBBJLR010019875.1:0-13211 GCA_037577145.1 Brachypetersius gabonensis
GTGTGTGTGTGTGTGTGTGTGTGTGTGTGTGTGTGTGTGTGTGTGTGTGTGTGTGTGTGTGTGTGTGTGTGTGTCGAAAAGCCTAAAACCATAACCGGCTAGAGGTCAGACTCTGCCTTATTCAGGACACTGGAGAGAGGCTACATTGGAAATGGCTACCTGTTGGACATGTCAGAGTTTGGGCACCCCTGATCACATGGCATTTCATTTTATCATGTTTAACAATCATTCATCCTTTATCTGAACCACGTATTCTAACAAGGGTCAGGAAAGGGAATGGAGGTCATCCTAACTTTCTTAGGGCCAGAAGAGAGAAACACCCTGGAGAGGCCGGTTTTCCATAGAATTCAACAGATTTGAGAGAAAACAGACCGTACAAGTGTTCTATTCATGCTAAACTCAACTTGCGTTTATCGCCATGATATAACTGTTTGTGACCTGCACCCTGTTCATTAATGCCTCAGCTTAAACTTTTCTTGAAACCTGATCTGGGACATCGGCCCTCGCCCACTAGCTCTTTAGCCTAGCTCTCTTCAAATGCGTGTATTTGTTTACGCGAACATGCTCGTTGTTGACTTTCATTAGGCTAATGTGTGCTGAAGCCCCGGCCGGTAGCCTCGTTGCAGTGAATTATTTAAGGAATGTACAAATGAGGGAAAGTTGAATGGTTAGCTTGCTAAACCAAAGCCCATAATGACACGGCCGAGCTTAATGAAATCTATTATTCTCCATTCAGAGTGCCAGACAGCGTTTTGGGGGTGGGGTCGGGTAAAAGATGATGGATGGGCCCCTGCTGCACTAGGCTCGTAAGATGCAGAGCGTGAAGTCCTTCGCTTTTTTCAGCCTTCTCTTCGTTGGCGAAGGCGGCGGCAGAGCCGACTGTTGTACCGTCGCTCCTGCAGATTTTTTAGATTACGGCAGACAGGAGCGGTGCTCCGCTAAAGGATGGACATGGTCAATTCTGTCACTGTGTCGGACAATAACTATCTGAGCCTTGCCTTTATTTCTTTATTTCTCTCTCTGTTTCTGTCATGCATGAAGAGTTCCATTCAGTGCCGTGCATGGCATTACCTGAGCAGCTACTTGAATTCGAACACTGCGATAGTGCTTTTGTATTCGCAGCTAGACGTTTCAAGCCACTGATAGGATACACCAACAGTCTTTTTGTGTTCATACAGTTGGTCTATTGAAAGCTTTAGCATGTCAATCTGTACTTGAAGTGAAGTGGATGGTGCAAAAAAACGTCCTTTAACATCCGCCAGCTCAACCCGTGCTTTTGGAGCTACTGTTGAAGCAAGAATTCTAAGCAGCCTCTTCAGAGACTGTGATGATATAGTGACCAGTCCCTGCCCTTTTCTAGGCCTTTAGAATTAAAGAGGCTGTTCTTGTACCTTTCAGGTATTCAATGCAGTCCCGACTGTAGAGTTTAAAAGGGATTCTGGAAAGCTTGCAACAAAAGAGAATGTAGATCAACTGTCAAGTATTTGTGTACAAATGCTTTGTAGTGAATTAGCTAAATATGTCTTTTAGCTTAGATTAGCTTTCATAAAGCATCACAATATCTATATAATCTATGCGTTTCATGACAGCTGTCATAGACTTTATATAGACATTTATAAATTTGTTGTTGGCAATTTCTGAAGAGAAACAGACTAAATGGAGGAATCAACCTTTATGATGATTTGCTGCTTGAAGGAATAAGCACTTATAGGTGTTTATGTAGGATTATAAAGTCTTATGTAGATGCCATGCCGCCTTATGACTGTTGGCTCTGCGAAGTGTAACCCTGTTTGCTGCGGCCTAATTGGTGACTTAAAGTAAACTGCATTTTAGAAGAATAAAGAATCTACCATCAAGACTTGCTTCCAATATGATGAAAGAATGAAGATCAGTCACAGTCAAAGAAAAATGACTGCCCAAGCAGGGAACCCCAGTCTCTGGTACAAAGCTTAAGAGTTATAAAATTGTTAGTGAGCTGTTAACACTTCTTCCTGTCCACATTAAAAGTGCTTGCTGTTCAAAACACCCAGGAATCTCTTCAGGTGGTAGAACTGCAGTGAAGTTTGTGAAACCCAAGCAAGTCTACAAGCTCTGTTCTCCAGGAAAGTCTGAGCTTCACCTCGCTGGCCTGGATCTGGAAGAACTGTCACTACCAAGAGGGTTGTTGACGTTTGTCTGGATCAACATGCTATCCAGCTTTGCGGGTGTTTTTATTGAGACTTTGGGCTACAAATCAGGAAAATTTAAACAAAGCAGAAAAGAAAGGGATGATTCATTCGTCTATTCAGGACTTCACCCTGCCGTTAGGGTCGATTAGCCACAGGACATTTCATATTTGTCAGTCTGGCTGTAAAGGCCGTTAGGTCAGTCTCCCCTAGGGGTCATGTATGCACAAGTGGCTGAAAAGTCTTGGTAATCACATTTGTTCCCAAAGTTTGTTCTTTTGACCTGAAGCGACATTTACATGCGTGTCTTGGTCTCAAACTGCTGTCTTTGAGAATTCCAATGATCTGCTGTCCAGTGCTGTTGAGACTAAGCAGCTCCGCTAGTGTTAGCATTGAGTCCATTAGTCTGCAGTTGTGTATCTTCAGTGGCGCACTGTGCAGTAAGTCTGTGTGTAAAAATGCTCGTGTGGTGGCTTTAAAATTAGAATGCAGACAAATTTATGTTATTGCTCGTAAGTCACAGCATTGATGTGCTGTAGTGAAGCTAAAAGTGCATTCCTGTGGCGGTTTCTGGCCAGGAAAGTGGTGCTAAGCCGCAGTTGGTCCCTGAAAGGTGCAAACGACTTGTCTTTCTCCTTATAAGGAATGTTTCCTTGGACTCATTTGTATGCATCAGCCTGTTTTTCTGTGCGCCGCCGTCAGCATGATGCAACAGGCAATAATACTGCGTTTTCCATTTAAGAAGATTTAAGAAGCAGGGTCATTTAGAACCACCTGTAATGGGTTTGTGTTGGCTGTGAGGATACATTGGATCTTTTTTGCCAAGAAGACTTCAGTTTGTCATGCGGTTTTGATTTATTTGCTGAGTAAACATAAAATGTATCAAATTAAGTGTATACATTTTGTGCTGTAACTGACGTTACACCATTAATGTAACAAAGCTAAAAAAAAAATACATAAATAAACAATACATAAAAACAGGACCTTTCTCTTTGACCTCCGTAGTTGGGGGTGCATTTAAACAGCAAGAATAGGCCGATGGTGGTCTATTGGTGGGGGCCTAGCTGCCCCTGCAATCAGAGGGTTGTGGGTTTGAATCCCAGCACTGCTAGTGACACCATTGAGGTTCCCTTGAGCCTGGTATCGTCCATACCCTGCTCTCTGGTGCCCCTCGTTGGTGGCAGCCCCCTGCTTTACTTGGTGAATGAATTAAATACAGAGAAAGAATTTCACACTGTGTGCTGTGGTGTGTTCACGCGTGACTATAAGGGGCCACTTTTCTTTTAAAAAAATTGTTTAAACAGCAATTTTCAGCCCAACATGTCTCAGCTACCCCTGCTTTTTATCGACTCCGGCCTCGTGGCTCCTGAAGAAACAAACCTCAGACACCGAACATCTGCTAAAGGCTACATTCGGGTTTTGGTGGGAAACCGCACAAATAAGGTTCTTTATCAAACTGCCTTCTTAATGTGGTCTCCAGGGCGCATGGGGACGTATGTGGACATTTTTATTTCACTCTCCTTAATGGTTGTCTTTAAAATGCAGGTTGTTGCCTCGGCGGCGATTTATTGGCTTTACTGCATCGCAGAGCGCTGCAAAGTCCTCCCTCGCTCTCAGGGGAGGCTGTAGACGTATTTAACATTGTTGGGCTATTTTTAGCGTTCTCATTTAGATGTGTAGTAAAGAGACAGAGTCTGTGTGCTGCATGTTTACTGTGACCTTTTTCAGAGGTGCAGAGAGAGAGAAAGAGAGAGAGAGAGAGAACCGGATGAGTGTGACTAATCCCGGGATCTCCTGTGCAATCTGTGCGAGGCTCTGTCTGTCCTTCATGCCTCGCTGATGAAATGCCACCCCCCAACAAACCACCCCCTACTACCCCTTCAGCATTTTGGTAATCAACGCACATCTCACCCCACAGTCCAGAGATCACAGCCCCTCGGTCTGAGTGAAAGTGACCCGTCGCATCTCATTAACACGCCAAAGTGAAACAGATGTCAGTAATTCAGTACAGTAATAAAATCTGTGAAATAAAACTGTAAGGGGGGGCTTATCCTACCTGAGTAATATAACAAGGGGTGGAGCTTATCCTACCTGAGTAAAAAAAGGGGTGGGGTTTATCCTATCTGAGTAAAATAAGAAGGGGTGGAGCTTATCCTAGCAGAGTAATACAAAATGGGGTGGAGCTTATCCTACCTGAGTAAAACAAAAGGGGTGGTGCTTATCCGGTCTAAGTAAAATAAGAAAGGGTGGAGCTTATCCTAAGTAGGGTAGGGAGAGTGGGACTTCTATTTGAGTTTAGTGTTGTTTTTGGCGGCCTGTCTTAATTTTAGTTTTAGTCTAGTCTTTGCGTCAAGCTGTCATTTTAGTTTTTATTAGTCTTAGTCACATCCTAACTCTTTTTAGTCTAGTCAATTTAGTCTAGCCAGTGGTGTTGACTGAACATTAGCATTAGCGCTAGCTTCTTTAATCTGGTGCCAATTTTCTCAGTTTTGTGTCAAACAGCCACAAACCAAGGATAAGAAATAAAACCCCTCTGATTTCATCCATGCTGGCGATTGTAATGATACCGGGTTGTTTGCCTCAATTTAGAGCCTCCGCTCGGGCTGCTGCTCAGAATGTTTGGTTGCTATGGCAACCAGCTGTAGTGGAAAACTGTAGGTCCAAAACCAAACTGAACAGAGTAGAACCAAACTGAACCGAACCGAGCTGGAACCAGTCATTGGAGAACCCCCATTTGACTAAATTAACAAGGGCTTAGTAAAGGTGGAGGGGGTGATGCCGTGGCCATCCTTCAGTCTACAAAATATAAAGAGTTCTGTGATTTTTGATTTTTTTTTAGCTGTCTCATTATTTGGGTTAATCGGCTCACAGTTTAGCTTTAAGGGAGTTCTGTCTCACAGAGGAGCTTTTCGTACAGCGTGTGTTTCACTGATAATGTTCAGTCATTCATCGATTTAAACAAACACTGACCGCCTGCCTGAACCGGGCAGTAGAAGAGCTTGAACAAAAAGAGGAATAGAATTTAATGTGGGTGAATCCAGAGGATAAAAGGGTCGCTGGCAGGACCATCCAAGGTCAAATATGCATATTTCAGGCCGCCGTGGGCGCTCTTTTTATGAGCCGCGCTTTATTGTTTCAAAATGACAGTGCAGCCAGTCGGCTTGTTATTAAAAAAATCACCTTCATGATTTTCTGCTCTGGGCCAGGAATGTAGCCTTATAGCATTTAGCATAGAGGCCTGAGGAACAGTAAAGTGGGTTTAAGAAGGTAATGAGCACCTTATCATGTCCGTAAACACTGTTTACACACACACACACACACACACACACACACACACCACTTCACAGTCCAAAGGGCCTAGTTTTGAATTCAGTGATTTTGTTATGTCACAAAACCCACAAAGCACTTAAATCTATCAGTCTGATTGGCCTCGGCCCATAAAAACTGAAGTCTCTGGATTGCTATTACAATGGGACAGCCAATCAGAGCCGAGCTGATTTACATATCAGTAACAAAACAACACAAACGTCCCAAGCGGACCTCATAAAAACGCATAGAAAAGACGAGACTGGGCCTTCTGCGCATTTCCGTAGGTCTCGTGGTCCCGCTCTCCGCGGAGCTCTTCGCTGGTTGGCCTTCCCAGCGCCGCTAATTAGCTTAATTAATAACAATAGCTCTAATGTGCCTAAACCGTCCACTGTTTTCCATGCATTCAGAAAACAGACAGTAATTCCCTTCAATTAGCCTCAGAAGATCCTGCTTACCAAAACACTCGGCTGCGTTCGCCACAATAGGCCAGTAAAGGGATTTTCCGTCCGTTTTCAACACTTTTTTTTTTTATTGGCATTCTCGTTATTCCAGGCTAATCTGAATGAGTGTGCTGTTGTTGCTGCGAACACAAAGTTAAAGGAGGCCAGAGCCGAAGGTAAAGGAGGCCTGAGGCAGAATCGCTCACAGTGGTGGTGAATGGAACCCGGCGTCCGCCTCTGAAAACTCCCTCAAAGAAAGTTACTTTGTTTACACCTCAAGCACTAAATTCTTCTTCTTTAATTAGCAGAAACGCTCCTCTCGCAGCTTCCTAACGGGCACAGCATGAAAGACGCTTCTCCGCACGGAAGCGATAAAGAAGGTCAGCAGTGGTTCGGCGTGATTTTTCTTTTGGAAAGTTCTACTCATATAACGAACAAGTCGTTTAATGTGCTCCAGAAAAGTGGTTCACTGTACCCTGGACTCTCTCTTTCTCTTTCTCTTTCTTTCTTTCTTTCTTTCTTTCTTTCTTTCTCTCTCTCTCTCTCTCTCTCTCTCTCTCTCTCTCTCCCCCTCCCTCTCTCTCTCTCTCTCTTTCTCTCTCACACACATTCTCTCTCTCTCACTCTCTCTTCCCGTCCCCCCCCGCCCGTTCGCTCCCACTCAGTAGCTCTGATTACTTTCATCATTCTTCATGGCCCAGCTGTTCTCTGCTACACCCTCAGTGTGGAACTTATCTGCCGATGTTGTCCTTGGTTAGCCAAGTGCAGCGAATCGCCTGTCGAGGAGTTTGTCATGCGGGTCGAATCTCCTCTCAGACGTTCGCCGAAAAGGTCACCCAGCTCCCGTACGGTGCGCTCTCGTCGTCCCCAGAAACGAGTGTATTAGCGGCTGTGAAAAAAGCGATTCATCAGATGTTCTAAGATGTTCTCATTCAGTCTCAACAGTGTGAGAAGTGTTTTAAAAAAGTGCACTTTCTTCTCTGGTTTGACCACTTTATGCTTATACTGAAAAAGTTGCATTAATAGTGCAATTAATTAATTACAGTTATTGATATGGAAATAATTATGGAAAATCTGAAAATAGATAAATAGTAGTTATGAATGTCATGGTGGTACCAGGGATTATGAAGATGTGACAAAGAGTCAATATCAAATTATATTTTTGTGGAAAGTGTGATTGTGTGGTTACTTTTCCAGATTATTGTCCAGATTATGTTACAGGTCTAAACAAAAAGCCGCACGTTGTTGCTAACAGCACCCAATCGATAGAACTGTGTATCCAGACCAGGGTTCAGCACCCTGTAACATTTAAAGAGCCATTTGGACCCGGTTTCCAAAAAAAGAGAGAACCCCGGGAGCCGCAAATCCTTTTTGAGATCTAAAATGAAGATAATACTTTTTTTTTTACTTTGATGCTGTGTATAAAAACTAAGCTAGTGTGTTGCTTTTGAATTTTTATATTCAAAAACATTTTGAACATCTAGAACTCAAATTTCAAACTACAATGAAAAAAACCCACCATAAATAAACATAAAACATCTAGAAGGTCTGACAGTAAAATTCTGAAAATATAAAGATTATTAGAGTTTTACTCCTAAACACTCAGCTAACTTCACCTTTTAGTAAAGCATTACATGAAAAGCTCTGCCCCTATAAAGAATGTAAATGATGGTCCATCTGAGACAGTGTGAGACTCTAGCAGGGACGAAGTGTCCACACGGGAAATCAGGCCCTACAGAAGAACTCCCCACCGCACGAACAGCAGAAAAATACCAAACATCTTTAAAGTCTTCTCGCACACAGAGATATTTACAGGCCTGAACACTTTACTGGTGCGTCAGTTCAGTCCTCTTGTGTAACTGTGGTTAAAGTAGAAGTATAAAGTAGAATTGAATCAGAATCGTATCTATTGGTCTATTGGAGCAGCAGCAGCTCTGTAAGAGAATATGGGTGTGGTGTAGGAACACGGACACACGGATCTTTACATATTGTTGTTTTTAACTGTTGTGGTTGAGAGACACCATCGATCGGAACCAAATCATTGTATGCGTCGCTCACACACTCGACCAATAAACGCGGTTCTGATTCTGATTGTGCTGTACGACGGACTCTGGGTCCAAACTCCACTGGCAGGCTGCAGGACTAAACACCCGAACAAACTGCAGCAGCGTCACATCAGGCAGTGTCTTGCGGTAAACTGTATACTGCGTCAATTGACGCACACAGCCGTTATAGGGAGGCGCAACATAAGGATGCAAGAGCCGCGGGTTGCCGACCCATGAAATAGATGTTAGCTCACTAGCACAGCTGAGATTTCCAGGCAAGCAAGAGGTTTGGTTCATTTTTTGCAAACCAGTTAGCAACTTTTCAACAAATGCAACCTCAAATCCTACCTTCAGCTCCACCACTGGGTTCCTGAGCAAGACCCTTAACCCCAAGTTGCTCCTGGGAGAGACTGACCCCTGTAGGTGGGGAATGGATGTCACTTTGGATAAAAGCGTATGATAAATACTGTATTTTAAAATATTCCCAGTTCTAGGTCATGGTTGCTGTAGCTAACACTATTGCCAGCTAACCAGTGAACCCCCGTGAGTAAAGGACTTTAACCCTTGTTTGGGGTTTTTAACCCTTTTGGTGGTATTTCTCCATACAGCCATTTATTTTTGGTCCAACATACATTAATCCCTTTTAGGATGCCTTGACATTGTTTCATGAATTAGTACTTAAGGCCTGTTCTGAGCCACCGGCCCAGAGTATGATTAATAAGCAAACGTGATGAAGGACGAAGAAATAACTGTTTTAATGGGATTTTATCAGTTTTTAGGAACTATTTTATGCCTCATAACCGCTATCTTTGAGGCGCTGAACAATGCTTGGAGAAAAGTGTTTTTTCTTATTTTTTAAAAAATTATTATCTTGGTCACATTATGCAAGCGCCGTTTGTTTCTGATTAACACAGAAAAAAATTCGGTCATCTCGTCTAGCTGAATCACATTCGGATTGGGGTGCAAGATGCTTCGTGTATCCATTCGTATGCTAATGTTCTAATTAGCGGTTGCCACATGTGGGGCGAAAAGGGCCTAAAATAGGACTGTATTTACAGTCGAGCTGATTAGATAATTACAATATTTTCAGAAGAAGATTCAAATTACGACTAATTATTCCCAGCCAACTCCCTTCCGTGGCATCAGGAATCCTTGAGCTCAGCTAAATCCACCTTGTTCTGTTTTGTCGCTTACACCATCAGGCATGTCTGTCTTCTGACTTCCCTTCTCGTTTTGTGTTTCTCAGCCTCCGGTGGAGGAGAATTATGCCAAAAATGAACCCGCCGTGGTGTATTTTAGCCCTAAAGCGTCTCAAAACTGCACTCCGCCTTTTCTCCGCATTAGTATGCAGTATAAGAACGCTGAGGTTTTCAAGGGAAACCTTTTCCTTTTCATCTTATTCCAGGCTGTGAATGTGTGTAGGTGTGTTTACATCAGGTTGTGAGGCATTATGCCTTTAAAGAGAGAGAGAAGTTCCAATTCTGGAACGGTTTGAAGGCTTGAGGAACGGTAACTGGTTCACTTGAGCAAGAGAGTTTAACACGGCGATGAAAATTAACAACCTTATAACAGGGGCTGGGGACGTCGCGATACGATACGCGATACATGCCTCATGATACAGAAATCTGTGTATTGCACAAGATTGTCTGATATATATCTAATAACAAATAAAATAAAAAAAAATTTAACTTTATTTTGCAATGAAATTACTGAAATACAATCAGTTAAGAATCAACTGTATTTAAATGTCTTTACATTGATTTTGCACAGAGTGTAACAATTAAAAACACAAATGTAAGTGCCTTACAGTTACTCTCTTAGTGCACAGTAGTCAGAGAATCGGAATCGGCTTGTGCTTCCAGTCAGCAGTGCTGAGAACCTACCAACAGTGATCAGAGTGTGAATCAGAAACCTTTAGGATCCTGGATCGCTAATGTAATGACTGCGGGGCGCAGAAACAAGAACAGTATATAATATAAACCCTAAATAAAATCTAATTAACTATCTGTAGATAAAAGAAACTCAATATGAAAACACAATCCAGCAGAAATGCTGTTTTATAAATACTACATATAGGTAACACAGGTGAGTGAAACCAGCCAACCCAAATGGTGGTACGTCATTGCACTTAGTAGAGAATCCAGTAGTAATATTAAGTAATAGAGTAAAATTGACCTAAGTAGTGATATTGCACATGAAGTCTATGACACGATCAATTGATTCTGCACGCATTTCGAAAAAACGTCACATATTGCACATGGTATGATATTGATAAGGAAATTTCCAATTGTCCATTTTTTTTAGTTAACACTACATTACCTAAAATGTTACCTTTTGCATTACCTCTTTATGTGCAATAGTATATCTGACCAAAACTCCACTCAGTCCTTGCCTAAAACATGGTACAAGATTAGATGAATTTCCAAAACAGAGGTGGCACTTGGGTGCACTATGGGAAGAGGCCAAGTCGGCGGGGCAGTCTGGTTCTGAGCAGTGTTTTGCTGGGAAACCTTGGATCCTAGCATTCAAGTGGATTCCAATTTGCCACAGATCTATACAGTGTTGTACATGGCGATGCTATTACTCAGTGACAGCAGCCCCTTTCCTGGGAGGTAATGCACCGTGCCACCACTGCATACGTTGTCTGAGATTAGTTTTAAGAACTTGTTAACGTTCTAAGGTGATCCAGGGCCTCCAGATTCCCCCTGATCTCAATCCAAGCAAGCCTTTGCGGCACTTTCTGGAACACATCTTAGTCCCAGATACCACAGGGGGTCTTCAGAGGTCTTGGTGGACTCCAAGACCTCTGGTGTACATGGATGTATGTCGATTGGCATTTAAGGCTCATGTCGATGTTGTGAACTCAGACATTATGCAGCCTTATGAACACAGCCGTTCTGTAACGTGTTAATGTTTTGAAAAAGGTAACCATCTGTATTTTTTTTCTGTCTAAATAGGATGTCCTAATCATTGCAGTACACTTGATCTGTATAATGGCAGTAATGGGAAGTAATTGTATACGTTAATGTATGTTTTGTGTATTGCCAGGGACTGCGGATGTAAATTAGCCTGATGGCTAAATCGGGTGCATTCCATGACTCCTGAAGTGAGCTTGTCAATTAATGTACACTGTCCCTTTTAAACAAATAAAAAATGAAATAAAAACGAAAAATGTGATTTTTCTTATGCTCCAGAAAAAAGTATGAAAACAGTACAGCAAGACAAGGCAAGACTTGTTTGATCCAAGTAATGAAATAACAGCCTGAAACTGGCCGAGGCTCCTGCGCCCTGAGCCTGACGGGTGAGTATCCTCCTCGATAATCTCCTTTGATTCGATCTGGCCTGTGTGAGGGGTCACGTCAGGCTGGCCGCTCTCAGACACTCTATCGATCGCTCTGAAGGTACAGCAGCATAACAAGCAGAGGCTGAAGCCAGATGATGGCAGTGACAAGCTTGTAGCCATGGTTTTGAACAGAGCAGTGATGGGGGCGGGGTAGCTACTAAGATATCCACATTAATATCACATTAATTTTGGTTTGCTAATGTACACATTTTTATTAAAAATGGTGTACAGTGATCCCCTGTTTTTCGTGGGGGTTGCGTTCCAAAAGCACCTGTGTATAATGAAAAACCATGTTGTGTTTTGGTAAAAAAAAAATGCCTAAAACTGACTATTTTTATAGTGTAATCTGCGGAGGGGGAGGGTTAAAACACTAAAATACGAGGACAAGACACGGAACATTCATGCTACATGCTGCAGCAGCTTCCTTTTCTTCTTCTTCTTTTTATGGCGGTGGACAACTTTTCAGTGTAATACTGCCACCGCTAGAATTGGTCCCTCACACTGTCAGCTCCACCCCTCACACTGTCGGCCCCGCCCCTCGCACTGTTTGCTCCACCCCTCGGTTCACAATTTGGTTCAAACAATAAGAACTCGGGCCAGACGCACCAAATACTGACAAAACTCGCTCAAAACACAATAAAACAACGGCAAAGCAACTTGCTTTGTTACATCATTAATAAAAACATATTTTTCCGACTGAGCGCAGCGAACACCGCTCTGCCTGCGCCGCTCGACTGACCTGGGAGCAGTTTTTGTCCGCGAGGCTCATTCGAAATGTCACAACCTCCTCTTTTTGTTAAACAGCAGAGGGCGTAATAATACACCAATGGTGTTTTAATAATGCACCAATCACGGCGTAAAACGGTTTTTTGGGACCAATTGCGGACCAATGGTCTGTCTTCATTTTATACTCGCGGAATCAAAAGCCTTCGCTGCCTATCAGTGGTTGAGAAACCTGGATCTAAATGATCCGACTCATCAAAAAGAGGCGAAATTCCCATCACTAGCTCTCGATCGAGGCTCACTGTAATCACAAAAGTGTAGTAGGAACAGCAGACTTTGGTTGAGCGTATCATAAGATGTCATTTTAGTTCTCGGTTGTGAGACAATCGCCAATGGTGCCTGAAATGAAAGGAATTAGTCGCAAAATAAATAGTCCAGTCGCATCGGCAACCAATCCAGTCGCCACCTGGAGCCCTGAGGAGTGATCTGATAATGAGAATACACACCTTGGCACCACTTGTGAACTGGTGCTTGGGTTTTAGCCGAAATCTGCCCCAAATTCCTGCAGATGCTCTTAACATACGAGCCAGGTGGTGAATTACGAACTTCATTTTTTTACTTTTTTACCTCACATGCAGTCATATTGTGTCCTGAACCACAGGTGGTTGGAGCAAGTTGACCAAACTTTTAGGAAGTTTTTTACGTGACCGGTGGTCCTGTGTATGAACTCGTTGTCGGATTGTGTATGTATCGCGATTTGTTTTGACCTTGGTCTCGTAGCTACTCTCCCAGGGCCCCTCTGTTTCCCTCCTCATCTCCTCGTTCCCCTTTTTCCATCCTGCTGGAGCTTCACAGCAGATCACTGTTGGCTCGCTCCTGCGGCCTCTGAGGAGGAGAGCAATTTCCCACTCCAGTGGCTCGATGTTGGGGCCCCTGTGGGGGACCACCCATCCAGAGAGGAGAGAAACGTCCAGGATGTGGTCACCATCCTGCCTGCTGGTGCTCGCGCCTCCTGTCTGCTCCAAGAGCCTTGAGTGCCAAGCCCTTTAGATCACAGCGGGCCGTGGCATGAAGTCATTTTAGTCCTGGCTTTCAGCTTATCTCCCTCCATCTCTCTCTCTCTCTCTCTCTCTCTCTCTCTCTCTCTCTCTCTCTCTCTCTCTCTCTCTCTCTCCCTCTCTCTCTC
>JBBJLR010019893.1:0-13210 GCA_037577145.1 Brachypetersius gabonensis
TGTGTGTGTGTGTGTGTGTGTGTGTGTGTGTGTGTGTGTGTGTGTGTGTGTGTAAAATGCACAGGTTGCTATTCTTTCATGAATTGTTCAGTGTGAGCTGTATAAAAAAAAAATAAGAAACACCTCCATATGTGGAGGTACACCTCCAAATTAGTGTTTGTATAGCAGCTATTCCAGGGGTGTCAAACTCTGGTCCTGGAACAGTTTGATGTTTCTCCTCCCTTAAACACATTCCCTAAACCTGACAATTAACTGATGAGGTGAACCAGGTGTTTCTGAGCAGGGAAATCACCAAAACCTGCTGGACCATGACCCCTGTTAACATCACTGTTTTAATTCTTGCAATTGTAAACAAATGTAAGAGTGTTGTGTCGTTTAACATTTCCCAGGTATAATTGTTTACATGTATTATAGTGATGTGCACAGACACACTAAAGAAATAACCAGAATAAGTGATGCAGTCTTATTTTTTTCCAAGGTTGTATACATACATATATATATATATTCCTAATTCAGTACAATATGTCTCTGTTGGCCCTGAGCCCCATTCCCTGGACTGTTTTGGGACACCCCTAGTAAATGCACATTTCTTGTAAATTTGTATTAATTCTAGGTTAAGGTTTCACAGTTATTTAGTCCTCCCTGAAGTTCCACCAAAGATATATGGTGTATATGTACCATATGTTGTTCTTTTCTGCCTGATCAGAATTGGGACTTCTTAGGAAACGCCCAGCATCGTTTCTTCTATGTAAAATGTGAAGCTGGATAGTGTCTTAAGCACCTGTGGCTCAACACAGTAGAACAGATGCACAGATGGCATTTATTTATTGTGCCAGTGATGTGAGACCGCTCGGTATCGTTAGATCGTGATGACTTTCTCCATAATTCCGTGCTATGAAACGTCTCATTGTAGTTAAGAAATATGTTTATTCTTCCTCTGGTCAGGTGAAACCTCCTTGGACAGCAGACCGGAAGGGCAGATGGGGGAGAAGCCTGAAATGTGGCAGAGTTACCCGTCTGTCCCAGAGGGGGACCAGCAGCTGGATCTAGGCGATTCCAAAAGTTTTGGAGACATTAGCTTCGATGACGATGGCTCTACAGTAAGTCATGTTCCTCTTCAAGTATTTCCATGTTTAATCAAGAATTTTGATACAATCTCATTATCAGTTTAAGACCAAATACTGCTTTGAATATGTAAGATAAAGTGGATTTGCAAGGCAAACTGTGATACATGGACTTTATTTCTTTACTTGAACTGTAAGGTTCAGAAACAGGCAAACACTATCTCCTCTGAGCGCCAGGGGGTCAGCATGGTGCTCTGTTTCAGTCTGTTGCAAGTCTGCAGCCTTTATAAGGTCAGGTCAAGGCCCAAGACCTGGCATTATGTAAAGTGGTTCACCCTTGATTTCACCGTTGGCAAATTGAATGCAGGCATGTGATGCATTTTGTCATCTTTACTTCGTCGATGTCTTTTACTGCACCATGTTTTATATTTGTGTTTACTTTGTTTGCTGATTTGTTTGCACACGTTTGTATTTGCATTTGAGTTTTGCATGCTTTCGTTTTGCAGTTTGTTCAAAGAGGTCACTTCAGCCCAAATAGAAAAGTGACCATTCTGTCATATGTGAACATACCACAGCACACATTTAAACCCTCTGCATTTAAACCCATTCACCAAGAGCAGCAGTGGGCAGCCAGGAACACAGCGCCCAGGGGAGCAGTGTGTGTGTACCTTGCTCAGGGCACCTCAGAGGTGCTTAGCAGTCTTGGGAATCAAACTCACAACTTTCTGATCGCAGGACAAATGCCCAAACCAGTAGTCCAGCAGCCGCCCCTGGTTAAGGGTGAAATTGAGGCTTTGAAACCAAATATTTTGGATTCGAAATACTTATAAATATGCGAAAAATAGATGCTCTTTAAGTGTGTTTCCTGTGTGTTTTTTCTGCAGTGTTCTTCTGAATTGTGTGGTGATGAAACAATAAATAAATCACTTTAGTCAGCACCTGCCCCCCTCACTTTGCAATTGTATGCCAGTTAGGAATTCTGAGAAGGGCTCCTACTCTTTCCATGAATAATGGCTTCAAGGCAGTCAAGGCAGTCCAAGGCAGTGGTTGCCATTTGGATTCAAACAAAGCAACATCTGTTACATACAGAATATAAAGCTCCTGAGTTGCATAACTGTCTTAGAGTTGGACTTGTCGTCAGGATGCCACAGCCTTGGCCAGGAATTCAACTGAGCACAGTTCTCTGGATGGGTAGGGTGGACCACCCTCTCCCACAATAGTTTGCATGATGCTAGGAAGCACAAAGTCTTTTCAAACTGCTTCTAATGCAACTGGACAGAATTGGCAGTGTTCTCCTCCAAGCATGTTGAGCTGTTGCATTAGCAGCAGTTTGAAAATATTTTGTGGCATTTCAAACAGTCCAAATTATTTCCCAAGAAAAAACTGAAGATGAGCCGAACAACACCGTTACCACAGTGTCAAGCACCATATCACACGTTCAAAACACAGATGGAGAAGCATTTAGGAAGAGTCTAGTGGGAGTTTCCCTTTAAGAATGTCAGGGCTACATTGATATGGCTCTTTGAGAAACTGACAACCCTACAGATGTCAGGCCGGAGAGGTGTAGTATAGCTATCTATAATCTTATCTATAATCTAATTATTGTGCTTGCAAAATCGAATTTAAAGGAAATTTAGATAAGGAGGCAAATTTGTCAAGTGAGATGTGTGATTGTGAATATGACAGTGGATAACGCCAAACACCTCTTAAAACTCCAGTTCATTTGAAAGGAACATTTCCCAGACTTTCTGTCAACTCTAGAGTGGTTCGGTTTGGAGCAGCTCTCTTTCTGGCTTAATGGCCATATTTTTTTATTTTTCTCGCTGGCCTCAGGTAAACCCCCCCCAAAAGATGCAGTAATAGTGATCTATGCTGCTTTATGTTTACTGTCTTTGGGGATACACTACTAGAGGGATCCATTAGGATGTGCATCTACAGCACCTAGGCAACGTCAGTAAATCAGAAAAAGTCATTTAGTGGGACTCTAAAGGAGCTAAAGGAGCTATCATTTGTCAAGTAAAGTAGAATCGCTGAGGGCATTGTGTAAACAACATAATTTATTATGTTCCTGCGCCGTGCCATTTGTTTGTCATGTACTGTGGTATGATTTTTCCCATATGAGCACTATCCTGCAGGAGCGAGGAAAGTGAGTGGGTTCCTTTTGACGGATGTGCCGACATTCTCACGCAGCTGGGAGGACTTGTGATAGTGCAGTTTGCAGGCAAATATTGACTTTGGCTCATACCCGTCAGCAAACAAACAAAGCAATTATTTCGAAAAACTATAATTTTCATTGGTAACTAGTAGCATTTAGTTAATATAAAAGGTCTATTTTCAATTATTTAAAACACTATTTACACAACTAGGAAAAACTACATTATCAGAAGCACATGTGGAGAAGACATTTTTCTCTGATAAACTAACTGTTGTCCTCTGAGGAGAAAAGAGCCTGACGAGCCTGACGAGTCCTCATCTACACGATCAGATCTAAATTAACTCGAGTGTTTATTCAATAGCTTAAACGAGGCAGCCTTCGTAACTCAAATATTATATTTGTAAATAAAACAAGTTTTAAATGAGTTCCTTTTTATGCTGTTATTTTATATATACAGTAAATATACAGAGTTCACAGCTTCAGTCAACCTCAGCAAATTCGCAGAAGCCGAAAAATATCCTCCACATTTTTTTGTTGACCTTTTCATGTTAATATATAATTTGTCATGCATTTTACTGCTAAATTATTAAGAAAAATATAATCTATAAATATATTAATGTAATTCAGCTAAATGTCCATATAACTAAGAGATCACAAAGCAACCGTATGTTGGCCGCTGCCCTGTTGTGTCTCTGGCAGACGCAGTGGAGCGTGTGCATGGAGCGTCTCGAGTGTTTCCCTGAGTGATCTTGTGTTTTCCGTTTTGGTCTTTTTAAAGCCCTGTATTTTTATTACTGTAAATTAAATTCAATTATTACTGTATTTACCTGCTTATACCAAAGAATACGACAGCGCAGGCCAAAGAAAACACTGTGAAAGTGGCTGGTAAAAAACAATCTGTTTGGTTAGAGGGCCCATTTACAGCCTCAAGCTGTATTTTTTAAGCCAGTATCACTATTATGCAAATGAACGTGAGAATGTGATTCAGCTGCAAATGATTAAATCCATGTAATTCATAATAACGCAAACCCACTCACGTTCTGTTGCTTCTGTACAGTTAGTTCTGCAAAATACAGAAAAAGTAGAGTAAACAAGTCTTTTTGTATCAATTGTGCTTTAATGTTGGTGATAACCTTCACCAAAAACCATAGATCATTCTGCAATATGGATAGAGACCTCTCCGGAGAACTCCAGTTTCTTTAACATTAAGTTACTTGTTTCGCCACTGAAATCAATTACTTTGGTGGGTTTTGATGCAGACTATTTTTCTTTAGAATCTGGCCAAATAGACCACGATGTGAAATCTTAAGCTTATCTGAGGTGTCGCCTTTAAACCAATCAGATTGTGCCTTTTAAGCAAAATGTTGTATAAAACTAATTATCCCTAGTATGTGGCCACTCTTTTGGAGAAACTTCCAGGATTATCCATACCTCTTTCCACACAGCCTGAGTGAGTGGTCCACCAAATTAATTAATACCACAGCAAGCCCCCTGAGAGTAAGTCTGAGAGGTAAGCATTAGGCTCATTCCAAGGATTCACAGCTTTTACACAAACAAATTGGCATTTCGGAAGCACAACTTTGCTAAATGGTTTGCTCATTTAGAGTCCAACTCTACAGAAAACAAGATAATGGTTATGTGACATACGAAAGCTAAGTTTGCAGCGTGAGAAGTCACAATTGCCAGAGCTGAACTCTTATGTAAGGTCTGCCTTGAGTCACGCTGTCACATTCCTAGATTCCAGAGATCTAATAAATGACTAGGAGTTTGAGGTGTTTCTGGCATGCAGTGGTTACTACCTACCAAAAGTAAACCAGCAACCCAGTTAAGGGTGCCCAAGGCTCACTGATGGGTGTGGGGTGTGAAGGCTAGCCTGTCTGGTTGGATCCCATACGAGAGCTACTACTTAAAAAGTAGAGAACGCTGGCTATAATAGAAAGAATTCTTAACAGTGTGTCTTACCCTGCTGCATATGGAGATGCATGGCTGTAGACCGATCAGAGTTCCCAAGCTGACGCCTGTCCACCACCAAAGCGCCTACAATAGACATGTGAGCTTCTGAACTATGGCACAGTGGAAGAAGATGGCCTTATCTAATGCATTACGTTTTCTCTTATGTTATGTTGACAGGCAGGTTTGTGGATAAAGAGCTGTTGTTGATTTGTCCTGAAATTCCCCAAATCTTAGTCCTAGCATCTGTAGGACATTAAGGACAAACAAGTCTGAGTCATAGAGGCCTTGCCTTGCAACCTACTGGACTTAAAGCTTGGGTGACAACAAATGGCTGGTGTAGCTTCAGGTTTTCATTTCAACCCTGATTCTGCTTTGACTCAGTCTTCAGGTGTTTGACTGGGTTTGGTTCTGCTGGTTTGGAATGAAAACCTCATCAGCCCTTTGTGGACAAGATTTCTTTTTGTAACTAAAAATGTATTGACTTTTCAAATGATACACACACATAAATCAAAAACAAGTAGCTGTACCAGTATTACTCATGAATCAACCCCACAACTCCGAGATTAGCTTTCTGTATCCCTAATGGGATCTCCATGAAGGGTGTTGTCCATTTTTCTACAAAAAAGGTTTGGTGAATCCTTACTACAAGTCTTTATGGTTCTTCAAATCTCAAGGATGTAAGTCCAGTTATCCAGAGTAGGAGACTCTTCTTTACAATCTCCTGGTGATTGACTTTTTAGCTGCTGCTAGTAACATTTTCACCAGTTATGTGTCACTATCGGAAACCTCCTCTTTTATAAATGACCCAGATTAAGTGTTTCAAATGTCTTTGGCAACTCATTTGCTAATATTCTCCTCAATTGTGACCAATTTGGAGCAAAAGTCTAAAAGTCCAAAAATCGAATGCAGTCGGGGAAATGCAGCTTGCTGTTTTATTGAAGATTGAAACAGCCTCAGGAATCGAACCCACAACTTCCTGATCGCAGGGTGAACACCCTCACCACTAAAAGGTCTCAGCTCAATTTTCACAAAAGTAGATGTTTTCTACTTTAGGTTTGAGAGCTTCCTGGAAAAGGCATCCCCAGCCCAGTTCATGACCTACAGGACACACATTGTTCAATTTATAGTAAAAACATAGGCCATGCCTAAAAGCAGTCAACGGGCACATTCTGCTCACCATATAGTGACCACAGATAGAGGCCCCTTGTAGCTTCTAACACTAAATGCAATGACTATAATGAAGGTGAAAACATACCATGTTTATTAGTATTTTTATCCTTAAAATCTTCATCAACATCCTGTTGATCCTGAGTTATTTTATTTTACTACATTCCCAAAATGTAAGTGATCTGCATTGTCTGCACCACACATTGTCCAGCACAAATGTTGTGAACATGCCTTTTTAATCTTAGGCGTGATAAAGTATCTGAGCGTGTTTTTCCAGCAGAATTCTCTCCGCTCCCTAGAGCTGAAGAGATTTTGATTTCTGAACTATATTGTACCAGTCTTCTGAAATCAGTTGACATTTGTTTTCATTTTCCCATTTATCTCTAATATAGAGTGTGTCATTTCCTCTGCTCTGTTCCAGCCCTTTATATAATCCTGATAACACTCTCCCTGTCTTATTTTCATTTGCTTTGCACAATATTTTGATCTTACTGGATGGTTCCAATAGAATATCTGGTTTGATGTTTTTTCTAAGTAGTCCTTGACTTGTCTAAATAGGTCACAGTTATCCAAACCAAATTCCTCTTTTAATTCTTGAAAACTTTTAATTTTGCCTCGTTTGAGTAATGTTTGCACAAGTGTAATACCCTTATTTGACCATGGTTTACATTTTTTATCAAGGGTCCCTGGTTTAAACACTGGGTCATAACCTTTGCGGACAAGATGTGACAACCCTGACTTGCTGCTGACATCTTGCTACCAAATGCCACAGAGCCACACCTTTAGAGGTTATATGGAGTCCATTTCTAGACATGTTAGAGATGTTTTGACGGGGCAATCTCAAGGTAAAGGGGACATTTGGCTACAGGGACAGTTCCCCTGGAGTGTCTTGCCCAAGGACACAATGGTAGAAAGTGGGGATTTGAACCTATAGCATTGACCTACACAATATTAGGCAGGTGAATTTAATATATCATGACACAGCCCTGTTCTTGAGAAATTGACTTTTTTATCGTACGTTGTTTATTCTGAAGTCTACAATTTTCACACTAGGTTTGAAAAATCTAAAACTCAGGTTGAGTATTTCATGGCTGTTTCCTCATCTACTCTCCAGCCTAATCTTTCTCTTTCCCGCCACAGCTTCTGAAACAATCATGCAAGAGTCCTCCTCATTCAAAACTGGGGCCGTACTTTCAGGACGGTCAGCGACGGGTCGACTATGTCCTCGCCTACAGCATTGTCAAGGGTTCGCGCACCCGTCTCAAGTCCTCCAGCAACTTCATCCGGGGGCTGGGAGAGAGCATGTGCCACTGCTTCAAACGCAACCATCCTGATCCGCGGCCCCCCGAGGACCCTGAGATCGCAGCCCAGGAGCAGAGGCTGGACTACCATGAGGACGACTTGAGTTTCCGCAGAGAGGAGTTTGAGCAGAAGCTCATCAACATGGGTCTGCAACTGGAGAAGGACGAAGGGGTTAGTTCACATGTCACGATTATTGAGGTTTTTTAAATTGTTTTGAGGTTTCCCATGATCATTCTGTTCAACAGGACATTATTAGATTATTATTAGGACATTGTTTTTTGGCCATGCAGATGCCTCAGACTCACTTCCAATTGAACTTGAAAGAATGGTGAAAAATCGAAGAAACATGTTTCTCCCAATATGTTTGATCATACGTCTTAGCACCGGAGCTACAAGGCTTACACTGAAGACAATAGTCACCCTAATCTGTAAAGTTCTGGAAGTCCATCCCCAGATTTCATCCAGTTCTTTGTTTAGGTGGAGCACATTTGTGGATGTTGTTTAGGACACATTATGACTGACTGAAGATGAACAAAACTTCATCGTATAGTTGGATGCATTAGGTTTCTGTCTTAGCCAACGTTTGTTTTCACAAACTGGTAAAAATGCCCATCATAAATATGTGGGGAACCTGATTCAAGATCAGTCCATCTTTATGATTTTATAGCTCACAGAAAGTCATACTGTGTCCTAAACCACCGTGACGAGTTATTGAGTTATTAGAGAGGGGTTTTCAGGATGTATTTTTGGGTGACTGTTGACTTCTAATACAGTAATCCCCCGCTTTTCACAAGGGATACGTTCCAAGAGCACCCGCGTATAGTGAAAAAACACATTGTTGTGTTTTGGTAAAAAAATGCCTATTTTTTTACCAAACAAAAGTGCACAAAAGAAACGTTTAAATAACTCTTACCAAGGACTGGCACAGCTTACCAGTACTAAATAAACCGAGATAACTGTTGAATAGGCGGGGGGGGCTTGTTTAAAACACTAAAATACGAGCACAAGACACAGAGCAGTCATGCTGCAGCAGTATTCTTCTTCTTTTTCTTTCTATGTTGGTTGACAACTTTTCAGTGTATTACTGCCACCGCTGGACTGGTGGTGGTAATACAGTTTGGTTCTCAAAAAAATCTGCGTTAGATTGAATCTGCGAATCTGGACACCAAACATGACTTGGAAGACTACATCTGGAGTAAACTGGAGAACAGTGTAAATCTGAATTCTTGCAGAACTGTTCCGTTTTAGTTATTTGGTATACTGAGAAATCCTGAAATACTCGCCTGGTTATTGCAAGTGATGTGCATATGATATTTAACCCAAGCCACTTTTGGTAATTTGGAGAAGTTACATTCATACTTGATCGTTACCAGTTTACCAATTAAGCAGTTACCGAAAAGCACGATAGTATCGGAATCATTTTCAGCATTGACCGATATTGTTTAAAACATAACATTATGATAATGATAAAACTGAAAGCTACTGGACGGATGTTTAGATTTGACTTACAGTAACTTCTGAAACAATATTTAACTGCTGTACCAAACTGTCTGCATTTTGGTCAAAATACTACAAAATAAGCATCGCATTTTTCCAGAATGCTAATTCTTAATTTCAACATTTAATAAATGTTTATGTATCAACATATGCACAATGGCAAAGTCAGATATCGGCTTCCACAATTCCATGATTGGTGCTCTGTAAAGAAGCCCCTCTGGTAGGAGTCCTACCTGAATAATGCTTTAGAAGGCAGAACATGAAAGAAATAGAACACAGTGTTTCTGCAGTGTTTCGGACTAGCCTGTGATTATATAAGCCAACTTTTCTGCGCTAGTTTAGGTCAGGGTATTGTGCCTCCTGTCTGGCAGGCTTTATGTGCTTAGTAGCGATGTCAGTGCTACCTGGAACACCCTTTAAATGAATTCAAATATAAGCGCTCCACTTACAGCTGATCTTTATTATTAATGTCAGCACTTGACTCTGTGTCATCTTCACACGCTTTGCTATAGTTTGTTTGTGCTGCATAAAAGCAATACACTTCAGAAGTTTGTAATGTCGCTGCTTGTCTCCTCAGCGTTCGTTTTCAACTGTAACAAAGTTGGAGGCTGGAGGCCCACCGCCCTCTTCTTTACATTATGGAACATGGCTAAGCCCAGAGGGTTAAACTGAGTATTCCTTCGGATGAGTTCAGTTGGGCTTGTAAATATTTACCAGCCATGTGGCATTTTTTATGTCCACAAATTATTATAATTACTTAATGACGGTCTTATAATTACTTAATTACTGTCTTTTAAAAAGTGCCTCTGAATAAATGTTGTCCCAAACACACATGCAAGGTTTCCATTTAACCGTGGGTCTTGTTTGCACATAGTGCAGATTAGATCTTAAGTGGCCTATTTATGTGATTAAAGATACAGTGCGTGATACTATTTCCACAGCATGTGAGTGCAGGGGTGACTCTAAATTAACATCCGTGTGCTGATTGTTGGCTGTTGCCGATGGCAATTATCCAGTGCGCATGCAGGAATGGCGGGCACCACGCAATCATCTGATCTTTAGCTGACTAATAAGCTGTGTAAGATGATTCATTTACAGTCTAAAAATACTCTTAGGACTCTTACTGGCAAAGTATGGATGGGAAATGAATAATATAGAGTGATTCTGCTTATTTTAGAATCAGATCTCTGAAAATGATCTGAAATTATTTTCAGTAAGGATTCTTCAATACAGTGTTTCCCCTACCATTGAAGTGGCAGTGCTGTCAGCCCAGTCAAACTCTCATGCTGCCCGGCTTTAATGAACTTTATGACATTTTTTTCAAGCATTACTTTTTTATGAAACGTGCACATTTTCAAATGTAATAAAACCACTAAATTTAGTTCCCAAGTCCAATACAGATACAATCATTCATATAACTGTCTACAGATCTAGTTTTTCTAGCATCACAGAAGAGGAAACACAGCTTTTTTTAGCCTGTGATCTGTATTGAGATGAGTATTTTTGAGTGCTTTCTTTCAAAGATAGCATTGTACTCCAGAACAGGTTTGGGGTATTTCTGTTTTACGTTTTAATGAGTGTGTAAAGAGTTTAAAGAAGTTTTCATAATTGGATAAGTTTTCAGAGGATGTCCGTAGAGACAGGGCTTGTTCAGAGTTGCCCTTTTGCACATTTTCCGTGTCAGACGCATTCTGATCTTCTGGAATTGCTCTGTTTGGTTTGGGGGTGGTGTCTGGGTAGAGCATGCAATAGGTGGGACATGGCGCGCTCACATTTGTCATTTGGTCATAAACAACCATGTCTTGCCGCTCCCTGAGTTTGTCTGACAGTTTTGGGGTCGACTCTTACTGATAGAAGTTCCTTGTCAGAATTCTTATCTACTCTCCTATTAGAATCAGACTTTATTAATCTTGCAGGAAACTTCTCATGTAAGATTGCACAGAGATGCAAAGACAAAATAAAATGTAGTATAAAGTCAAATTGCACACTTAGACATTTTCATCAGTGTCATTGTGTGAATAACTCTTCAACCTTGGATTGCAGTGCATGTGTGAAAACAGCTTACACTTGGTGTATTCACATGCGTTGTGTATTTCTTATTTAAAAATAATTCTGTGTGATGATACCCTCCCAGCTCCATACGTATTTGATGACACCACATATGGACGGCATCACAGGGTCTGCTACGCAACCTGGAGAAACATCTGTGGGAAACAGTCATGTTGTTACATTATTACGAATAATTGCATGGGATACATTTAAGCACTTTTAACAGAGTCTTGTTAGTAGGATTGTCAAATTAGCAGGTCAAATTAATTTCGATCAATTAACCACAGAAAAAAATAATGCGTTTAAAAAATTAATCACATGCCGTGGTGACTGTTACCTGGTCCGGTCCGATTCTGGCCACAGGTGCTCTGTAAAATGAAGGCCCAGTGGCCCAGTGGACTGAAACTGAACCGGACAGGAACGGTTGATAGGAGTATCGTTCTCTGCAATTCATCAGAGTACATCAAGTCTAAAAATCACCTGAACGTAAAGCATTTAGGAGTCAACCCGGCAGCCCCAGTGCCAGCGGCCCTCGGCATCCTGGGTCGTATTTTTGATTGTTGTGATCATTATTGCACATAAACAATGCAAATAAAAGGTTTGGCTGTAAACACTTTTACAGCAAAAATGTGTGCAATTAATTTAGATTATTTACTCAGAAAGATGGAAATTCATTAGATTCATTTTTGAATCGCTTGACACACCCACTTATTATTAGTCTTATTTGTTGAGTAAATATTACCCGTCAACCTGTTCAGTATCCTTTAGGCCTCAGCTCACAATCAGATGGTTTTCCATGAATGAGTGTCATTCGCCTAATAAATCAAGGCCCAAAAGTAGAGCGTCAGGTTTTCAGCTTGTACTGTACTGTACATCACAGTACGCTGCGGTTGAGTTTGCACAGACAGGGTCAGACCCTCTGTGTGGGCAGGGAGTTATAACAAGAGTGGGACACGAAGCAGGACTTACATAACACACTCTCTGGCTGGAGATGGCTAAAGGAATCCCCTTTCTCCCTCATACGCACCGCACCGCTTGTTGTCTTGTTGGTGCAACAGTTACTGATGCGGTTTGTTATCATTAAGAAAGCGGCATGTATTTTTAGATTAGAATTTTCCTCTGTTCTTAGTTAAGAGTCATCAGAGACAAATAAAACTGAGTCTGCCAATCTCAACCAAGAGTGCAGTTTTCAATAGACAGCTACGATACACGCAACACCTAACACCCACCCCTTACTCGCACACAAGCATACAAATAGCATCAGTGTTAGTCTTTCTCTATCACAGTCACTCATTCATTATCAGGAGAAAAGATGGCAGGTGCTTTAGCATTAATCCCATATTTCTGGCTTCTTTTTTTTTTTTTTCCCGGCATATTTCTGGCTTCTGTTACCTTTTCAATTTGGCTTTTCAGAGATCCATCACATAAGCTGACAGTGATTTTGCATTGTAAATATATTTCCATTTTTTAATATCCATTCATTCATCCATTTTCTAACCCTTTGTCCCACACTCGATGTCTGGATTTTTTAATGTATCAAATGTATTGTATATAATATATAATTTATTTATATAGTTGGAAGTTGGATTTTCAAACAGCATGCCTACATTATTTCTTCATATAGAAAATATGTCCCTGCATTCTAAGGCTCTCAAATTTAACTCACATTTTAACTGAGGATTATGCAAAGTCCAATTAAATTAATTTTATATTCATCCAATTAAATGAATATAAAATAGCAACTTAATAAGTTGCTATTTTATATTCATTTAATTGGACTTTGCATAATCCTCAGTTAAAATGTGAGTTAAATTTGAGAGCCTTAGAATGCAGGGACATATTTTCTATATGAAGAAATAATGTAGGCATGCTGTTTGAAAATCCAACTTCCAGTTTGTTGGAGATTTTGTAAAAATATGTGCACAGCCTCTGCAGAGAGAAGATTTAAATGAAAGTGATCATTCGGTCATACGTGAACACACCACTGCACACAGTGTGAACAGCACAAAATTCTTCCTCTGCA